>JAWNKX010001094.1:0-19333 GCA_035041755.1 Cacoxenus indagator
ATCTTCCTCCCTCACCCGTATCTCAACAAGGCGGAGACTGAAGAGGCTACACCCGCATGATCTCCCCCTAAGAAGGATACAGCCTTCTATATCATTGCCTTTTCGGCGCAATTTACATCGTTTTTAATTTCGTATAAGTCTAATTTTTTTTTTCACGTCATTATTTTTTAAATCCGACAAATGTGTTATGCAGTTTACTGCGTTAAATGTTATAATTTAATTATGAAAAAAAAAATCTCTACTCATTTTTGTTCTTATCCCAAAAAAATGGTGGGAGTAAAACCGCCACCAAGTTGTAGCGGTACATTGAGTATTGCAGCTCACACTCGGGTGATTTTTTTTTTTGTTTTTTAACGACGATTATTTTATCGTCGGGAATTAAATCATGGACGTCAACATTCTCCCGTAGATTGCGACAATTTTAATAAAAAAACTTAGCTGGTTTTGCGAAGCCCGACCCAGAGACTGACGAAAATGAATGACAGTCTTCAATAATCTATTCTGCTGCAACAGTTTTAAGCACTTATTGCTGCTTTATGGCCTGGCAACACTTGTGTCGGTCTTAATTTAGATGTTTAATTTCTGACAAATTTTAGAAGTTTTCGACATATATACCAATCCTTCCAAGTGGAGTCGAGTCGTGACAGCGATAAGAGCAGCACGTGTGACCGCGATTATTCGAATTATCTACTCGATTATTACTTAACTTTGTGCCTGATTAAGTGAGATTAATTCACCGGAGTCGTATAGTGATCGCCGTTTATTAATGTCTGAGCTTTATGCTTCAGAATCTCAATATAATTTAAATAATAATAATGTTGAACTAATCAGGAAAAGAAAAAAATCCAACATAGACAACCAAACAATGGCAAAAAGCCTAAAAAATAATTATTACGCAATTCTCTCTGAGAACTTAGATAACTGTAATGAAACAGTTATTCAAGAATTTGTGAGAAAAGTGCTACAAAAGAATTTCCAAAAACAAAAAGAGGGAAAAGAAAACATTTTATCTCCCGATTCAATGAGCCTATCAACTTCGATTGCGGTTAAAACAGTTAACAACAACAACGAAAAATGCACAAATAACAAAATAAACGTTAAAAGTAATAACAAAAACGTACCACCAATAAATATTTTCGATATACAATCGAATAAAATAATTAAGCTGATTAAAAAAGGTCTCAACATTTCTCAATTTAAAATAACAGAATATAATCAAAACAGATGTGCCATTTTCTCTCAAATTTCGACGATTTTAAAAGAAAGAAAGCTAATGCTAACTTCTATTCTTATACACCCAAATGTCTTAAAGCTAAGACATATCTAATGAAAAGCTTAGGAGGCAATACAGACCCCCAAGAAATTCTTAACGAATTATGCACACATTAAAACGAAAACCTTAAAATATTAAATGTAAAGCAATTTAGAACAAAGAAATCTGTTCAAGAAAATATAAAACTCCCAATTTTCATGGTACAAATTAGCGCGGAGAGTAGTGTGAATTTACTAAAACATATTAACAACATCCAATACCACCACATTAAATGGGAAGCTCTTCGAAGACCTGAAATAACCCAGTGTAGAAACTGCCAAAGCTTTTTTCACACCGCGGCTAACTGTCATTTAACACCTAGATGCGCCAAATGCAGCAATCCACACAAAAGCTCAGGTTGACCCCTGGGATCCGAGGCGCCCATCATGAAGTAAAAGCTCTTCTGCGTCTTGTGCAAAAAAGCTGGTAACCCTGCATCGCATAAAGGTTGTGAACGCTATAAAGAACTTATACTTAACATAAGAGCTAAAAAAAAATTGTAACAAATATAAAAACTAGCCCTTCACAGTTTGTAAATCCTAATATAAGTTACTCACAAATAATTAGAGATAATTTACAGCCTACCACTAAGGATACTTCGAATCAATCCAGTTCAAACACAACTCTCCACCAATTAAATAATGCAATACAAGCTCTTTGCTTGCAAGTAGCAAACTTAAAAAATCAACTTCAAGAACAAGGACATCGAATGGATATAGTCTGTGGTATATTTGACTCAGTATGAACCCTAATTTAATAAACGACAGAATATCTCCTAAAACATTAAACATCATATCCCTTAATGTTAACTCCATTATAAACTTGAGTAGAAGATTGGAAATTAACAAATTTTTTATTGATAATTGCCCTGACCTATTATTACTAAATGAAACTAAATTGAACCCAAAACGTAACATTAAATTTGAAGGATACACTCTTATCCGAAATGATAGATCGTTGGCGAAAAGAGGGGGAGGAACAGTGATACTAATAAAAGAAAATATTAAATTCTGTAAATATTTAAACAGAAAAAATGACTATCTCACTTACTTAGAAACTAGTATCATTAAAATCAACATGAAATCAAACTGCTTCATGTATTTAATTGCCGCATATTATCCGGCAGGCAATAATAATGATTTATTCAAAACAGAAATTAATATTTTATTTGAGACACTGAATTTGGAAAACCCAATGCACTTTTATATTCTACCCAGTGATCTAACCAGTAAACAAACAAATTGGGGTAAGCCCTGTAACAACACCAAGGGGTCCGCGTTGAGAGATTGATTAAATACGAATTCCATGATGTATAGAACAGCATTATATGCTTCAGTTACCCTATCTTACCCAAATTGGGATCCACTCAAACTCCTCGGATACAATTAATTGCTTTAAATGGTTAGACTACGATAGCGACCACCAGGCCAAGCAAATGATAGTTTCAAACCGGGATGAATCCAGTTTGTATGAAATAATAAATATCACACCAACTCACTTTCTAGACTACAAACGGATAAATTGGAAAAAATTTAAGAATAACCTAAATCGTTTATATGAACAGAATTGCCCAACACCCAGCAATAGAAACTTAAGCAATTTCGAAATTAAATGCAATAATCAGCAGTGCAATAGACAAAAATGTGCCTAAAAATCTCAACTGTAATTCAATTAAAACCCCAATACCAATAACCCCATAACCAGACTATTATTAACCGAAAAAAGGAAGTACCTAACGTTAATCAAAATACACTATAGACTTGAATTCCAACTATCTGGCACTATGTTGATGTTAGCTTCTTATTGATAGAAATAGTATAAATACGTGTAAATAGTATTATTCAACACTGTTGTTAGGAATAAGTTTAGAGAGTAAGGTTCAACACTGAAATTGGCATGGGTTGTTTCTGGGACTGATGGTGACTTTAGTATTGGATCAGTAGCCACGAAAAGCACTGCGAAATAAACACAAGTAAAGCACGCAAGAGAGTTATAAGTTAAATTCGCGAGTGGCGACCACTGATCGGAACATAGCTAAAACCAAACTTAAGATTATTAAGAAAATGATAAACTACAACGTGTGAAAATAGCTTAATGAAAAAATGCAACAAAAAATTTCATACATATGTCCAAAGAACCCTGCTAAATTTTCACTCATTAAAAAGACTTTCATTAGAAAGGATACAAACACATTAAGTCACCTAAATGTCCTGCCTAACTTAACGAACTTAATTCAATTTGCAGGATTAAACCCGAATGATTTGGAAAGAGGTGTACTTTCCAATTTTACTATTACAAATAATAGCGATATATTGAACATAGTAGGTTGACATTTTGAATTGATACATGCCACTAAACAAAATAATCCAAACAATGAAATTCACAGCCTTGTGAGTAATGCCTTTAACCAGTTTTTATTAATAAAAACAAGCTATGAGGTCTCCAATATAACAGTTACATCATTTCAAGAGGACAAAAGAGCAGACAACTTAAGAGGGCATCAAACTGACAGCTACTTTATCCAAAAACACGACCTTATCTCAATTTTAGCTAAACTTAAAAATAAACTACCTCCTGGCCTTGACCAAATTCCTAACATAGTACTTAAAAACCTTTCCATAGAACTTGTAACGGACTTCTGTACTCTATTCAATAGCATTCTAAATAACGCATACATTCAACTATACACGCCATTAACCTATTAGTATCTGACATCAATTGGAATTGGAATAAAAAGTTTGTAACGGGAGCCTGTTTCATTGACTTAGAGAAAGCTTTTGACAAAGTCTGGATTCCATATTTAATTGTCAAGCTAATAAGTTACAAGTTCACATTACATAGCACTATTTTAATCTACAACATGTTGTCTGGCAAAAAATTCAAAGTTAATATTAATAACGCATTAAGCGAAAAACATTCAGCATAAAAAACGGTTTGCAGCAAGGTTCTGTAAATGCCCCAACACTCTTTAATCTCTACTTATTAGACCTCATGCATAAAATTGACAATATCATTGCTTTTGCAGACGACTTAGTAATCTACCACTCAGATGCAATAGTGAACAATATAAACACTTAACTTCAAAATAAAATCATGACATTAACTAAATATGCTGAAAACTGGCATCTAAAAATAAATGTAAACAAATGCGAAAGTATCTTGTTTCGTCCGCCCATAAAGAAATGCAATAGTAACATTAAAAAAAACTGGAGACAATTCGCAATAACTATAAATAATGAAAACATTTCGCAAACCAATTCTGTCAAATACCTAGGTGTTATTCTTTTTTTTTTTTAACCTTTATTTAGTACTTATGCCTACTTAGACTACTAGTACATTGTTTAAATGTCGAATATGGGTGTATTTAGCTTCTATGAGCAGTTCATAGAAGTTATATAACATAGTGAAGAAGTAGAAAAGTAGTTTTAATAATTAATTATCTTAAGTTAGTTTACCAGATCAACTGGTCTCGTCCTTTTTAAACGTCGCCTACAATGTAATTCGTTTTGCGGAAGTAAGCTGACATTGACGTTCATGTGATGCGCTAACTTTTTTTGATAAATCCGACTTCTTCTAGTTATTTCCTCTGCTACGCAAGAAATGTTGAGGTCGCGGTGTAAGTCGGTGTTTGTTATGTACCATTCTGCTTTGGCGATTATTCTTAATATTCGTGACTGCTGTCTTTAGATTATAGCGACATTTGATATTTTGGATGTTCCCCATATTTGCGCACTGTATGTCCAAATGGGTTTGATTATGGCTTTGTATATCAAAAGCTTATTTTCTAGCGATAGATTAGATCTAGGGTTAAGAAGCCAATAAAGCTGTCTAGTCTTCAATTTTATTTGTTCGCGCTTTTTCTGTATATGTTGTTTCCAATTTAATTTGTTGTCTATATAAAGTCCTAGGTATTTCGCATAGTCTTCTGTTTTAACGTCGACTCCGTCCAGCGTTAGACGGGGTGCTACAAATTTAGTTTTAGTTGTGTAAATAACATGTATTGTCTTGCTGTTATTTATTTTAATGTTCCATTTACCGAACCATTTCAGACCCAGGTTCTGTTGCAGTATTACAGTTGCTACTTCAATGTTTTTGTGGGTACTTAGTAATATGGTGTCGTCTGCAAATGTAGCTATCATTGATGATTTTTGTCTTGGTGTTGGTATATCTGCTGTAAAGATGGTATACAACAGAGGACCTAGTATGCTACCTTGCGGAACTCCTATTCTAATATTTCTTAAATTTTAATATTCGTCCGAAAACTTTACAAAGAAGTACCTATTAGTAATGTAACATTCCAGCATTTGTACAATATTGTGTGGAAATATAAGTAGTAGCTTGTAGATTAATCCAATAGTCGCGATTAAGCTTCTGAAGTAGACGGAAGTACACGCATTGAGCCTCCGCTATCCAAGGCAATTGCCCTTTTCTACTAATTAGTGTAATATACCAATTAGTCCCTCTGGCCCTACGGTGAACATTCATGGGCTTTACATTTGCAACGGCACTACATATTTACCCTAACTGTATATTATATTATATTTTTCCGCAAGTGTTTTTGTAGTGTTTTGTAGCTTAATTTATCGCGTTCTTCTCTCTGTGCTTGTTGTTTGTTCAGCTATGCAAAGTGACAATAAAATAAATAACGGCAATGTACCGTGCGCTGCTAACGCAGGCGCAGAACTCTGCACTACAGTTAGCAATAACAACAATAAGTATTTGCTTTTGAATTCTGGTCTCGATTATCAAGTGGTTGTTAGTCAGTTTCAGTCAAAGAGACAAAAACGTAAATCTTCCCCAACGGTCAGCCCAAAACACAAAAGCAATAAACTTGACAACAACGATTATACCCATGCCGAGGCTAATGTATATAATAATCGGTTTGAGATTCTCTCTACAGAAGATGATGATATTGCACCAATTGAGGTGGACGATGTAACACACGAGGCACCCCCTGAACAGCGAAAAGCCTCACTAAAGGGAAAATCATTACGCCAAACTGCGAGCAGGACCGCTTTCTCAGTCGAAAATCCTCAAGTCGAAGAACCAAGGTTTCTTAAACCGCTACCAATCTCTCATCCCAGAATAACAAATCTACCAATGATTCTAAGCCTGCTAGAGACAGTCATCGACCTAAACAACGTAGAAACTAGAACATCAGTGGGTGGTGTAACTAGGTTCTACGCTAAAGATAGCAACACCTTTAGAGCTATGCAATCTCTGATCGAACTGAAACGCGTAGAATTTTACACCTACCAACTGAAGGAAGAAAAACCTTACAAAGTGGTCATTACAGGTCTCCACCATTCAACTATGGAAAGCCAGATCAAATCCAAGCTTCACAAACAAGGGCATGATGCAGTACATACGTAGACCACTAATCGGTCCACCAAGGAACCAATGAATATGTTCTTTGTTAACCTTACCACAGCAGATAACAACTATAAAATCAAGGAAATAAAACGCCTCTGTGGACAACTCGTTGTAATTGAGGAAACTAGGAAAAAGACTGACGTTACCCAGTGTCGTCGCTCTCAGCAATTCGGACACACAACCAAATACTGCCGTCTGTGCCCCCTCTGCGTCACCCGTGGGGAAGAACACAAATCAGAGGATTGCGTGAGACCATCTTCCAGAACAGCTACATGTGCAAACTACGGGCTGCTTACCAAAGCTATGTCAAACGGACCTCTACTAAAATCAAAAAGGAAAAATCAACGAATAAACCCAATACGGTCACCCCCAACAAGGGAAGACACATACAACCATTGCCCGAACAGTCGACTAAAGAAACCTTCTCGTACGCCGGCATTAAAAGAGGATCCCCAAATGTAATAAATCAGTCTGACCAAAGGGAAAGTCAACAGAAAATTCAAAAACACACGAACAAGTGCCAGCAACAATCTCTAAATGAACAGTCTAACCGATTGGAGACAAACCCATATGAGGATCAGGTTCTGAACTCCCTATGTGCTGCCGTAAATACCTTAAATGAATCCATTAAATGTCTCAATGAAACACAGAAGCAAATGCTGCAATTACAGATCCAAATTTTGGACTTACTCAACGCGCGTAACTCGAAATGAACTCCTTAAAAATTCTGATCTGGAACGCAAATGGCGTCTCCAAAAAACTTCATGAAGTAGAATGCTTCTCGCAAACCAACAACATTGACATTATTTTCTACTTAGCGAAACTCGATTGCTGGGAAATTGTGCCCCCAAAATTCACGGATACATCTCCTACCCAGCAAATCACCCGACCGCTACACGTGGCAAGTGTGACGCCGCCATCTTAATTAAAAACAACCTCCAACACTTAACCTCACAGCCTGTTCACTCTAATGAAGTTCAAATTGCGTCAGCCAATGTCCTAACTGCTATCGGCCACATCGAGTTCTGCTCCATTTACTGCTCCTCGCTTTAACTGGTGTAGCAACGATTTTGCAGCTCTTGTGGAGAACCGTAACAGAAAGTTCCTTGTTGGTGGTGACTGGAACGCCAAACATAGGCTCTGGGGCGACCAGAGGTGCAAGAAAAGAGGAAAGGAACTAGCCGACTTCATTTTATCGTCGAACGTGGATGTTCTGGCCACTGGCAGCCCAACCAGGTTCCCCAATCGGGTGAATAACAACTCAAGCTGCTTAGACTTTGCCATTTACCAAAATATTCCCCACTGGAAGCTTCACATTGAGAGTCAATTAGACATGGGCTCTGAAAATCTCCCTCTCATCGTTACGCTGGATTATGCTGCAACATATTTCCCTTCAGTCGAGAGGCTTATCGACCGCCAGACTAATTTGAAAAAATTTAAGAGCCACCTAAGCGACTCCCTTTATTCTGATATGGAACTTCATTCTAAGCCAGATATCGATGATGTTCTGGAAATCTTCACTAGAAAGTTCCATGAAGCTGCCTCAGACGCCCGCCACAGCATCACAAGGCAACATAAGTCCTACAACGGCGATAAGATCCTTACTCCAGAACTGCGCGCCCTCCTGTCGAATAAACGGAAGCTTCGAAAAGTCTACATCCGAACATAACACCCTACCGACAAAACAAACTGGCAAAGGGCAGACTCCCAGCTCAAAGAACACCGTGCCGCTTACTTTGACAACATGCTCGCTAAATTGCTCTCTATGGAAGGCAACACGGAATGCTAAGCGGCAGCCGATTTGGATAGCCCCACCGAAACTGGTGTCGCTCCGATGCTGAACAGGCAAACACCTTGGCCGTACATCTTTCTGAGAGATTCAGACCACGAGAAATGGCTTCTCCAGAAGATGTAAGTGACATCAGAGCCCAACTATTGTCCCCCGCTGTGGCAGAAGTTGAAAGTTCAATAAGGAGCCTCAAGGCCAACAAATCTCCCGGTCACGACAGGATATGTAACAGAACTTTGAAGTCCTTCCCGAGAATGCGCTCCTCTTTCTCGCGATGATTTTCAACTCGATTCTAAGAGTACAGCATTTCCCTACTGCGTGGAAGCCCGCCATCGTTACAATGATCCATAAGCCTGGTAAGCCAGAAAGCGATCCCACTTCCTGCCTTCGATCTCGAAGGCTTGGGAACGACTGCTTGCCACCAGGTTGATGTTTATCGTGGAGTCCCGCGCACTCATCCCCGAGTATCAGTTTGGTTTCCGCGCGGGCCATAGCACTACTGAACAACTCCACAGGGCCGTAAACCATATTCTTATGTCATTTGACGCAACACAGCTTTGTAATGCTGTTTTTATTGACTTCGAGCAGGCATTCGACCGAGTATGGCACCTTGGGCTTCTAGCGAAGGTTAAGTCCGCCCTACCATCAACCTACCTAGAGGGACGCACTTTTAGCGTTAAAACCCGAAGCGGGCTATCAGCCGCACACCCGGTCATGGTGGGAGTACCACAAGGCAGTGTGCTTGGCCCAATTCTCTTCCCTTTGTTTTCTGCGGATATTCCAGTTCCTCACGCTGACGAGATGGGCAATAAGATGTTGTTACCCTCTTACGCTGACGACGTGGGTGTCTTTGACTCCTCCCACTGTGAGTACGAAGCCGCTGACGGAATTCAAGAATACCTCCATCATTTAGAGAGATGGAATATCAAAATAAATAGCTCAAAATGCATCAACGTCTGCTTTACCTTGAGAAGAAGCTCTCCACCGTCTGTGTATCTCTGCCGCGACATACTCCCCCAAACCAACACAGTAAAATACTTGGGTCTAACCTTTGACCAGAAACTCACATTTAGCAAACACATCTCTTCTGTAATACACTCTTGTCGCAGCAAGATCATTAGGCTACACTGGCTGTTAAACAAAAGAAGCTCACTGTCTCTCTCTAACAAACGGACAGTCTACGTACAAATAATTATCCCTAAATGGAGACACGGCATATAGATCTGGGGAAACGCGGCAAAGTCTCAGAAGAAAAGAGTGCAAGTCCTGGTACGTCAAAAACTCAACCCTGTACAGAGACCTGGACATACCTGTTGGGGAGGACCAGATCACCCGACAAACCAGCCGATACAACGACCGACTTTTGGCACACTCAAACCGATTAGCCAGACCCTTGGCTGAAGTCTCACCCATACAGCGTCTCAGAAGGCTTCACTTCCGCGAGCTCTTGGAAAGGAGCAGGACTCGCCTTAGACGGAGAAAACGCTAACCTTATCCTTGAAATTAATTTTAAGTAATCCTAAACCTGACAAATAATTAATGTATACGTTTGTAATAGTAGTAAATAATTGTTCAAACCAGGCGATAAGTTATGACATAGATGCAAAGCACATTATAAGGCACAATGCGCCCGGTTTGGTGCCTAATAAATAAAATATTAAAAACAAAAAAAAATTTGGTATTTTCTGCTTAAATTGATTCCTCATCTACTGTCGCAATTCTTAGGTCTCGATGAAGGTCCGTGTTAGTGATATACCATTGGGCTTTTGTGATGGTGCGAATAATTTTTGATTGTTGCCTCTGGATTAACTTTATATTTGATTTTTTGGCAACTCCCCATATTTCGGCTCTATATGTCCAAATTGGTTTTATAATTAGAATCTTATAGATTAGGAGCTTGTTTTCAAGTGAAATGTTTGTATTTGGTTTGAGCAGCCAGTGCAGTTGTCTTACTTTCATTTTGATTTGATCACGCTTTTTTTGTTATATTGTTTCCAGTTTAGTTTACTGTCAATATATAATCCTAAGCACTTGGCTCCTTTTTCAATGATTACGTCGTCTCGGTCAATATTTATATGGATTGGTGTGAATCTAGTCTTAGTAGTGTATATAACTTGTACTGTTTTGTTTTTGTTTATTTTAATATGCCACTTTCTAAGCCAGTCAAGTGTTTTATTAAAGTCTACTTGCAACATGGATGTTGCAGTATTAATGTTTTTATGAGCACTTAGCAGTATTGTGTCATCGGCGAAAGTTGCAATCATCGACGAATTGTGAGTGGGATATGGTATGTCTGCTGTGTATAGGGTATATAATAAAGGTCCTAGCACACTTCCCTGTGGAACTCCTGAATTTATTTCTCTAAGGGTTGAGTATTCATCTGAGTATATAACTAACTTATCTACCTGTGATATATGATGTTAATAGATGTGCTATGTTTTGAGGGAATATATGGTTAAGTTTCCATTTGAGTCCTTTATGTCAAACCTTGTCAAAAGCGTTTTCCACGTCCAAGAAGAGTCCAATACAAAATTTATTATAGTCAATGTCAATTAGAATTTTGTGCGTAACTCTGTGCAATTGTTGTATCGTTGAGTGACTTCTTCGGAAACCAAATTGGTGATTTGGAATGATGTGCCTGCGTTCTATTATTAGCAATAGTATACTTCTTAATAGCTTTTCGAAGATTTTTGAGATTACAGCGAGTAGACTGATTGTTCTATAAGACTCTGCTGTTGATGCGTCTTTGCCTGGTTTCGGCATCGCAATAATCTCAGATACTTTCCAGACTCTAGGAAAATAGTTTAGTCTGAACATAGCGTTAAAGATGTTTCTTAGATATTCTATAGCGTTCACAGGTAGTTCTCTTACGAGTTTCCCATTTATTTTGTCATATCCAGGGGACTTTTTTTCCTTTATGTCATTATTAATGCATTTTCTTATTTCTCCTATGGTGGTCTTTTCATGTTTTATATGTTCTGAACCTCTGCTAATATCTGTGTTCAGCTGTGGATCATCTGAGTTGGTGGCGACTTCTGTAAAAACCCTTTCGAAATAGTCCGCTTATACTTCAGCTTTTTCCAAGTTCGTCTTTGCCCATAACCCGTTTTCCATTTTTAGAGGACCCTGATGATTACTTTTATTTGTCCATCCTTTAGTTGCTATCCATAAAGAGTAATCCGTTTGACTCGTGGGTGTTAAGCTCTTGAGATATGATGTTAATTGTTTGTTTTTTAATATCTGAATCATTTTTTTAACCTCTTTAGTTGCTTTGTTGTACTGTCTTTTTGTGTCAGGAGATCTTGTGGTTGACCAGGTTTTCCGCAGTTTACATTTTTTATTTAATAGTCGTCGTAGTTGAGGTTGTGTGCAGAATGTCCAATTTTGCTGCTTCTTTTTTGGTGTCGATTGGATGACTGATTTCATAATGGTGTCATTCAAGAATACTATCGCTGACTCGATGTCCTCATATGATTTAAGAGGGATGTCGGTCATTAAACTAATGTCAATGTATTCCTTATAAGTATGCCAGTCAGTTCTGTTGTTATACAGAAGTCTGTTTGCATGTGTAGGCGTGACGTACGAGTCATATATTAATTCTATAAGGTTGTGGTCTGACGAGAGTTCGAATCGTGATAAGATTTTACATTTCCGAATGTCAAAGTTCTTTGTGATGAAAAAATCTATCAAGTCAGGTGTTTTATTAGTGTCTGTTGGCCAATATGTTGGTTCGCCTGTAGTCAAGTGTTTAGAGTTTGTGAACTGCATAGCGCTGAGGGCATTTTTGCCTTTTTTGTTCGTTAGCCTCGATCCCCACATAGTGTGTTTTGCGTTGTAGTCACCGGCTGCAATGAAATGTTGTCCAAGAGAGTTGAGGAAATTCTTATATTCTGTGTCTATAATATTATGCTTTAGTGTTCTATATACAGCAGATGTTATGAGTGGAACTACGAGATCATTAATTTGAATGTTCGTCGCTTGTATGTAGTTATGCTGATATGGCTCAAGCTCGTCGTGCTTTATGCACTGCTTAATAATTATGGCTGTTCCACCGTGCGCTGTGCCATCGGGGTGGTTTGTGGTATACACTTTGTACCCTCTAACTTGTATGAAGTGTTTGTTTGTGCAATGTGTCTCCGAGATTAGGGCTATATCAATGCTGTTGTCATGAAGAAGTATTTGTAGTTCGTCAATATGGTTTTTCAGTCCGTTTGCATTCCAAGTTATGATTAAATATATTGCGTATATAAATCACCGCGATTGGTGGGAGCTCTTTTAGGAGTTTGCCGTTAATTTTGTCATAGCCTGGTGATTTTTTAGGCTTTACATCATGTTGGATGATGAGTAGAATTTCTAATAAAAATCGGCTAAAACTAGTGCTGTAGCTAGATTAGTTGTTGCCCATGATCCATTGTCCTTTTTTATTGGTGCCTGGTGAATAGTTTTATTAGTCAGTTTTTTTGTATCTTTCCAAAGCGAGTAGTCTTTGTATTTTGCCGGTGTTATGTTTTGAAGGTAACTAGTGACTTGTTTGTTTTTGAGGTATTGCAGATATTTCCTAATGTCTTTTGTTGCCCTGTTGTATTTCTTTTTGGCGTCGGGGGACCTAGTGTTCATCCAGTACTTTTTTAATTTAAGCTTTTCACGTAATAAAATTCTCAGAATATGTGGTTTGTAGTGCCCTGTTGGTTCGGGTGGTTTATGCGGGGTTGCTTGTATCGCTGCTTTTTCAATAGCGTCGTTGAGATTTACCAAAGCAGATTCTATATCCCTGGTGTTTTTAGACGAATGTCTATGGATAGGTGTAAATTGATATAGTCCCTGAAGGTATCCCAGTCAGTTCGGTTTTTGTGTAAGGATTTTTTTTGTTTGAATCTACCGGAAACTTTCTGAGTTCTAAGACTATAGGTGTGTGATCTGACGAGAGATCCAGACTTGGTTTGATTACGAATTTACTTAAATCTATATTTTTTACTATGTAGAAGTCTAAAAGATCTGGCATTTTATTGATGTCTGTTGGCCAGTGTGTCGGCTCACCTGTACTTATATGACTCATTTTTGCAGAGTGTAGTGCGTCGAGAAGGTTTTTGCCTCTCTTATTTGAAGTTAGTGAACCCCATTCTGTGTGTTTTGCGTTGAAGTCTCCAGCAGGTCCTTTTGGAATGGGAGCAGCACATTATGTTTGATTTGATGTTTAATAATTATGGTAGTGCCGCCGTGTCCTGTGCCATCTGGGAGGTTTGTTTTGTGTATACTGTATCCACGAATTTGAAAGTATTTTTCGCTTGTACAGTGCGATTCTGAGATTAATGCTATATAATGGTCTTTATTGTTTAGAAACAGACTTAGTTCATTTAGATGGAACTAGAACTAGAATCTTCAAGTTGGTGTCCATTTTAATTTATCGAGTTTGTTTATTAGTAAGATGTTCATCATTTTATTTAAGTGCTGGGTTACTTGTTTCAGCATGTCTTTTATTTCTACTAATTCATTATCGGCTTCCTATTATTATTAATATTATCCTTTATAAGTTATTTGTAAGTCATAGGTTTACATTATTTTTTCTTTTTCATTTATATAATTTTTAGGTTAGGCTGCCACTGCAAGTTGTAGAAAACTAATTAATAATTATTTTAAATAAACACAATATGTATTATATGAAAATAAAAAAAAAAAGAAACAATATTTCTTTCTTAATTTTTTCATTACAATCGAAATATAATTGTGCTTAAGAAAAAGTTAATCGTTGTAAATAATTCCTAAAAAGAAAGATTCTAATAATAGCCATAAGAACTCGAGAGCTCGACCAGAAACGTTGTCCAACATATTTATTACATACATACATTTGTTTATTTAATCTAATTAACTTTTGTCATTGTTATCTAAATAAACGGAAAAAAATCCCTCAAGTTGTTATTATTGTTATTATTATCTTCCTTCAAAATTTCGGCCAGAACAGCTATACATATTATAAAATCGTAGACTTTGCCATTATGTGACTTCAATGATCACTATTCCTGATTCATGCGCTTGGCATAGAGTGTTCATCTGCGGTTTGCTGTACACGTGTCCAGGGTTCAACTTCAGTTGGGAAGTTTTTTTCACATCTCACTGATATTTAATAAATCAAAGATTTAAAACAGTTCATGTTAGTCTTTTTCTTTCACCATTTGACTATTTCAATACAAACGTTTTGAATGTGTGGCAACCCAATTAAAAGGGACTCATCCGAATCTGGCAACACGGCATCGGCGTAAACAAACGCGTATACCCAGACGAATATTCTAACCAGCAGTACTGCTTCTTGTTCTAGTATGTTAGATGCAATTATACTTTATGAGTAAAATTTAAAAAAGACAACGTTGTATCCAAGTTGATTTCCTTGGCTACTACATTGGTGACCGCGCGTTTGTTACATAATTAAATTAAATAAAACAAAATATGACTGATAAACAGGAAAACGCAATTGTGCCATTACCGTCGCCTGACTCTGGTGAAATAATACAAAGCAACAACAACTTCGCGTCGGTAGTTGAGGCAGTTAGCGTTTGCAAAATGCCGCCATTTTGGATACAACATGCCCAACTTTGGTTTCTGCAAGGAGAGGCGCAATTTCAATGCAATCGCATTACCGCTGACAACACTCGCTATTATCATCTATTAAGTGCACTGGATGCAGATATTATGTCTGAGCTTACCGATGTTCTCGTTAAGCCTACTTTGTCCAACAAATTTCTAAAGGCAGCGATAATCAAACGATTCTCGGAGTCTGCCGAGCGGCAACTACACCAGGAAATATCAGATCTCGAGTTAGGAGATAGGAAGGCATCACAACTATTACACCACATGAAAATATTTCTTGGGGAGCATGGCTCCAGTGATCTTCTACGGGTACGCTGGCTCTCACTATTGCCATTGCATGTTCAGCGCAGCCTTACACTACTACGCTCAGCTTCAATTAAAGAGCAGTCAGTACTGGCCGACGAGCTTATGGAAGATGAAACCGGTTATGGCGACGACACATGTTTCGTCGCAACGCCACCCAATTCGTTCTGCAACAACTACATCAGATGAGCGTTTAGACAGTGTTAGACGCGATATCGGAGACCTCAAAGAGACGCAGTCTCTATTGAAGAAGGAAGTTGCTGACAAGACGCGCCTAGAGGCAAAGCATACGCAGGAATCACCACCTCGAAGCAAAGATTCACGACTGTGCTACTATCACCGTAAATTCGCGGCTAACGCCTGCTGTTGCACACATCCATACTCGTGGACAGTACAGTAGGAAAACTAAAGAAGCTTAATTTCGTAAAGGCGGCCGTTGACAGCAAACTTTCACCTTTCCGCCTTAATAAGGAGTGTAGGCTCAACGTCTACGACCGTTCCTCTAACACCAAATTTTTAATTGATTCGGTTTCAGTATTCTCACTCTTATCGATATCAATGCTAAAAAAGAAACAAAAAAAGACGAATTCAAATTATATGCTGCCAACACCTCAATTATCGACACATACGGTACAATCAACATATCATTTGATCTTAATTTGCGACGCAAGTTCAAATGGTTCTTTATAATCGCGTGACTTTGATTTGCTGCTACAATGTGGAGTTATTCTACCTTCTTCTAGCCAATGGGCAACCCCAAACCATATGGTTTCTAAGAAACTCAATGGTTGGCGTACCATTATCGTGATTATCGAAAACTTAATTCTTGTACCATTCCAGACCGCTATCCTGTGCCGCACTGTGGCGACATTCTACAAAGACTACATGGCTACAAGTTTTTCTCTACAATTAATCTAGTACGTGAATACCATCAAGTCCCAGTTATGCCTGAAGACATTCCAAAAACACCTGAAACGACTCCTTTTGGATTGTTCGAGTTTGTTGGCATGCCGCCTGGCTTGCGAAACGCAGCTCAAACTTTCCAACGTCACATGGACAACCTATTCCGAGGAATCCCATTTGTTGGCTGCTACATCGACGATATAATCGTTTACTCTGGCTCCTGTGAGGACCACCTGCAGCACTTGTCAACAATTTTTGAAATTCTGAGAAAAAACCGCTTCCGCATTAACCCACAAATATGCCAATTTATTTGTTAGTATTAACACACTGCAAAAAAAGCACAACGACTTAAGCCAGAATTTTGACACTCTCAGCTAGACAGAGATAGAATTGCAAAGAGAAAAGTAAGGTAAATAATAATATTTTCCCAGAGAAAAGAGGAAATACAGTTATTTAAAAATAATAACTACTGTATAGAGAGCAAGAAGGAATCAGAAAAAGAATAAAATAGCAAAAACTATTTTAAAGGGAGAGCAAAGCAGGAAAAAAAGAGATTGAACTCAATACACAGGAAAGTCAAATTTAAGCGTTGTACTTGCCAAAAATAATTAAACATTGATAAGCTTCATGGCTTCATGGTCAACCATCAGGGTTTTAAGCCATCTGCTGAGCAAACACAGCAATTAACGACTTTCCGAAGCCTAAATCAATTATAGAATGCGAAGGTTCCTAGGAATGGTCAACTATTACAGGCGGTTGATTCCCAATGCAGCAGACACAAATTCCGCTTACAGACTGTCTTAAGGGCGCAACCAAGAACGACAAGCGTGAAATTGTTTGGACGCCTGAGGCAAACAATGCATTTGAAAGCTGCCACAAGGAATTAACAATTCAGTGCGAGCAGCATTCCTTTCGCCTACAGCCCAACTAGTTTTGAAGACGGACGCATCAAATACGGCAATTTGCGCCGCACTCGAGCAACTGAATTGAAATGTTTGGAATTACAGTACTTATGATCGCGAACTACTTGCCATTTTACCTGCCATCATTGTCTTCAAACACATTCTGGAAGGCCGACCTTTTGTTATCCAAACTGACCATAAACCATTAGTGTATTCGTTTTTACAAAAGGCAACAAAGGCATCACCACGACAGCTTTGCCAGCTGGACTTTATCTCGAAATTCTCCACAGAAATTGTCCACACGATTGGTATAGACAACGCCGTTGCTGACGCACTTGCACGCATCAACACGATTAACATGCCCAGCAATCTTGATGTACAGACGATCTTTAATGCCCAGAAAACTGATGACGAAATTCCTCGGCTAGCACAGAGCACATCTCTCAGTTTGCAAACACTACGTATTGTGCAGTTAGACATTATGTGCGACACATCAACTGGACGCACAAGACCATACTTGCCTGCCAGCCTGCGACGTCGAGCTTATGACTCAGTGCACGGTTTGGCGCACCCCAGTGGTCGTACAACTGTTAAAATGCTCAAACAATGATACGTCTGACCATATATAATTAGGGATGCCCTAGCCTGATCACGACAGTGCAGGGGCCGTTTATGCCAACCTCTAAAATACAAGGCCAAGATTATCATTTTCAAAGATCGCTACCACCACAAGATGATTTTCTACAGATTTATTTTGTATCGGACAACATTCAACAAACTAATATCAGAAATAAAAATTTTCCACAATTGCACAACGAACTTATATCTGAACTCCAAAACATTCTGCATCAAGTCAATCCTTACTCACATAGTTTTATAGCTGCATTGGACAAAATGCCGCAAGGGCAAGGAAATCATTAGAAATTAGTCATCAATACCTACAAACGTTCTATCATAGAGCAACGCGGAAAATACAACGCCTCTGTCACAGATGAGGTTGCAGTCGTTTCTTCAGATCAGGAAAATGATAGGCGTGATATCGTATTGCGCGATAATCAGCTGTAGCGCATTATAGAAACAAACAGGGCTTACGACGCCCTACAATACCATATACATACAATAATTTATAGTCGTGGAGGAGATGGATATAATTTCGTACACTACCAAATTAACCCCATTACTAGGGCTCCAAACTATAACAAAGAAATGTCAGCACTGCAACTTTATTCATATTTGCTGCAATACCACGTGGTCCATTTATTTATCTGCAAAGAATTCGAGGATTTTTGGTCAATTTTTTGTCGATATGTAAGCGAAAGTAGAGACTGAGTGCTTACTATATATACACACTAACCAGAAACATTTACGCGCTGAAGATTACGTGCATCTCAAGACGCTATGCAACAAAACAACAACACTGAGATCTTAGGTCAGTTGGTTATTCTTCCGTCCAATTTTACGGGTGGGCCACGTTATATGCACGGGTGTACGCAAGATGCATTTGTTATGTTCGAAAATATGTTTGACCTGACCTCTTTATAACCTTCACGACTAATCCAAAATGGAATGCAATTTCCAAAGAACTTCTTCCAGGACAGGCTCCACATGATAGACACGATGATATAGCTAGAGTTTTTGATTTAAAATTAAAGCTCATGATGAACTTGTTCACAAAACAAAAACTTTTTGGCCCTGACAGGAAAATCTCTCGTGGTTGCTTGTACTTAACAGACGTGTTTTGAATCTGCTCCGCATTTTGATTTTGATTAGCATTTGGCAATTAATTTGTCTATTGTCGTTTATCGTTACTAATGTTTATTTTCTTTCCGGTGTTAAGTGAATTTATAAGTGAACTTATTTTTGGTGTATGGCTCATTTCACCCCTATAAATTTTGTACTTATCAATGTTTAATTATTTTTGGCAAGTACAACGCTTAAATTTGCCTTTCCTGTGTATTGAGTTCAATCTCTTTTTTTATCCTGCTTTGCTCTCCTTTTAAAATAGTTTTTGCTATTTTAGTCTTTTTCTGTTTCCTTCTTGCTCTCTATACAGTCGTTATTATTTTTAAATAACTGTATTTCCTCTTTTTTCTCTGGGAATATAGTATTATTCACCTCACTTTTCTCTTTGCAATTCTATCTCTGTCTAGCTGAGAGCTAAATTTAAAA
>JAWNKX010001095.1:0-99678 GCA_035041755.1 Cacoxenus indagator
AAGATAGTATTGCGCGACTTCTATGTTGACGATCTCATCTCGGGCGGAAGTACGAAAGATGAAGTTCTAGAAATCATATCGCAAACAAAACCCTGTTTTTACGAGAAAAATTCGTGCTCAGAAAGTGGTGTTCAAATAACGAGCGGGCCTTGCAAGCAGTTGAAGAATCGAGCAGGGAGCTCGTGATGGCAGTGATTGCACAAAGGCTCTCGGATTGGTATGGGACCCAAAGGAGGATAATTTTCTGTTTTCATTGGCTTCAATTGCGGTTGCCGATCGTGTCACTAGACGCCAAGTGTTGACTGCCGTGGCAAGGATTTACGACCCACTTGGACGTACGAGCCACCAGTCGTTTTGAAGGCTAGGTGTTTCTTCAGTCGCTTTGTAAGCAAAAGTTGGCGTGGGATGAAAGTGTGCCACAGTCGTTACACTATACTTGGAATCAATTACGTTCAGAATTGAATACAGTCAGCAACATTTGTTTTCCTCGATCGACGAAAAGGGTATACGCTTACGTGTGTCGCTTCCTAAATTCAAAGACGCACCGATGGTCATCGTCTAAGCTCACAGTGGAGGAGATAGAAGCTGGGACCAATGTACTAATTCGGATGGTACAAAGGGCAGCTATGCAGCCTGACTACAGCGAGATGTAGGATAAAGTGAAAATCGGTCGCTGTAGCAAAATCGCATCTCTAAACCAGTTTATCGACAAAGCTGGAGTATTGCGCGTGGGTGGTCGATTGCAAACATCAACTTTGAGTTTAAATGAAAAGCATCCTATCGTACTGCCGATAGATCACCCAGTGACAAAGAGCGTTATATAGTAAATTATCATCAGAGGCTATTGAATGCTGGACCACAGACCTTGCTGGCGAGCATCCGCATGAAATTTTGACCCATTGGCGGACTGAAGGCAGTGGCTAAGGTGGTAAACAAATGTATAAGATGTTTTCGTGCAATACCGGCGTTGATGCAGCATATAATGTGCAGTTTACCAGCAGAGCGTGTAAGGCCCCAGCCTCCGTTTTACACAACGGGCGTGAGTTTTTGTGGGTCCTACCTTACAAGTCGGATGTGCGCAATAGGCAGCCGGTAAAATGTTACATATGTCTATTCGTATGCTTCGCTACGAAAGCTGTGTATTTGGAGCTGGTGAAGGATTTGGCATCTTCTTCGCTCTTGGCGGCGTTGAGACGCTTCGTAAGCTTGCGTGGACAGTGGAACTTCGCAATTTGATGTTGAATGAGGATCATCAAAATGAGGTGGACAAGCATTGTCTTAATGAGGGAATAAATTGACGCTTCATTCCTCTGAGATTGCCAGACTTCGGTGGCCTCTGGGAGGCTTCGATCAAGTTAGCAAAACATCATCTTCGTCGCTCGATGGGTCGTTCGGTGATCAATTTTGAAGAACTTAGATCTCTTGTTTATCAAATTTCAGCCATAATAAACTCAAGACCTCTTTTTCAACTCACAGAAAGACCTGATGATCTTGAAATTCTGACTCCAGGGCACTTCTTGACTGGTGGAATGCTAACAGTCAATTCATTGTGGAAGGAATGGAGCATGAAATCAGCAAACATTCTCGAGGGCGCTCTGGTACTGCTCAAAGACGATAACCTACCACCGATGAAATGGCAAATCGGCCGAGTTTTAACGTTTCTAATTAACATTTCTTGTATTCACCACACTAAGCGAAGGTTTACAGAATTACGCATTTTCTTGTTGTTTTAAAAGTACCAACTCTGTTGTACTCTCTTTTGTTAAAATACATTACATTCGTTCGTAAATTGTCAAGCTATAAACACGCATTTCGGCGCGTTTTGTTTTTCTTCGTAATTCAATCATTTCTTGCGCTTGTCAATCAGCGGTCAGCAAAAATGCTTGCTGTCCCCAAAACACATACCTTAAACTTTAAGTTTCATATTTGTATACTTTTATATAGTTACACTAATTTGAAATGTGCTTTTATTTGCAAGGCCAACAAGGGCAAAGTTTGCTGTAAATAATCAGCTGACTTCCCGGGCTGCCTAAATCGGCAGGGCTTCAACTTCAATTCTACCATTATAATCTTAAACTGCCTTAGAGAACACTCTATTGGAATGAAATATGGTTTTTGCTTGAAAAAAAAAAATTGAGTTTCTGCCAACAAATTTGGTTTTGGGACCGCCGCGGCCGTCGGAATCATAAAATCGTTTTGGTTTTTGGTTCACTGTTAACAAACCCCGCTCCCATTTCGAAAACTGCTTGTTCATATACAAATAGTGATGTACAACAAAGCCCAAGTGTTCCTTGGATATGTTAAGAGTGTCAGCTATTTGCTGCAACTTCTCTATAACGGGTTTTACATACACCTCTCTCTCGAATATTTTTTTTTTTTTGGGCAAGAGAAGCATGGTAATCAGGGAAATTTCACGTCATTGTGCAGTGTTCGGCAGCACTACACTGACCAGCTCTGCTGACGTTTTTCATTGTTTCATTGGTCATCAACGCCGATTAACGGCCTGTCTTAGAACACCGTGATAGAAACAACGGCCCTGATGTTGCCGTCGTTTTGGCGGATCAGGAAAACGATAGGCTTGATATCGTTTTGCGCGCTCGCGATAATCAGCTGCACGTATTATGGAAACAAACAGAGCTTACGACGCCCTACAATATCCATTAATTTATCGTCGTGGAAAGATGGATATAATTTCGGACTCTACCAAATAACGCCATTACTACGGCTCCAAACTATAACAAAAAAAATATCAGCACTGCAATTTTATTCATATTTGCTGCAAATATGGCGTAATCAATTTATTTATCTGCAAAGATTTCGATGATGATTATTAGTCAATTTATTGTCGTTATGTATGCGAAATTAGAGACTGAGCGCTTAGTATACATACACACTAACCTGAAAAGTTTACTCGCTCAAGATTACGTGCATCTCAGGGACGCTAGGCAACAGGACAACAACACTGAAACCTTAGGTCAGTTGGTAATCCTTCCGTCCAGCTTAAGGGGTGAGCCGCGTTATATTCACGAGCGTACGCAATATGTATTTTGTTATGTCGACCTGATCTCTTTATAACCTTTACGACTAAAGGTTCTAAAATGGAATGAAATTTCCAAAAAAACTTCTCCAGGACAGGCTCCACAAGATAGACACGATGTTATAGCTAGAGTTTTTGAATTAAAAATAAATCTCATGATGAACTTGCTTACAAAATAAAACCTTTTTGGGCCAGCTTTCTGCCAAGTGTATACCATTGAATGGCAGAAACGTGAATTACCAAAGACGCACATTTTACTTTGGCTACAAGACAAAACCCATGTGCGACCCGATGATGTTGACACAGTCATAAGTGCTGAATTTGCTGACAGAAGACAGGACCCAATATTGCACGATATAATTAAAACGCAAATGGTTCATGGGCCATGCGGCACCCTAAATAGGAACTCTCCTTGCATGCAGACAAACCGTTGTTCTAAAAGGTACCCTAGAGATCCATCCAATTCTACGATATCAGGTGAAAATGGGTATCATTTGTATAATGGAAGCTGACTTCAAGGAGGCGGTTTTACAGCTACAAGTAGGCTACGTGGTCAGGAATTCATTCTGGAAAATAAATGGGTTGTACCTTATTCTCCGGTATTATCAAGAACATTTGAAACTCATATTAACGTCGAAATGTTCAACAGTGTTTCATCTATCAAATATATATATAAATATGTTAATAAGGGAAGCGATCAAGCCACTTTTGCGTCAAGGAATGAAAGTGACGAAGTTACGTTTTAAGTTTTCCTATCCATGAGAGACATCCGCCCGTCATACATTTAGATGTACATCTTGAAGGCGGTCAAATTTACTTCAATCCTGAAAATGTTGCAGCACGGTTAGAAAACCACTTCGCTGGCATTTTTCCGAATTTGTGAAACAGATAATTTCGCAAAAACGCTGTTATGCGATGAAGTACCGTCATATTACACGTAAAACAATCAACAACAAGGTACGCTAAACCGTAGAAGAGGTGGGGCAGCAGTGGATGGTGAGCTTTTTTTTCAAAGAAAATGTCGTCGGAAGAGTGCATGTAGTGCATCCAAACAACTTCGAATGCTATTATATACGCTTACTTCTACATAGAGTTCGAGGACCTACTTCTTTTGCTGAACTGCGAAAAGTTGATATGCGAGCACATACAGGAGGTAACCCAAATTCACAAGAGTTTGCGGATTTTTTGCTAAAAATTGGTAACGGAACATATCCACAAACAGATGGAAAAGTTATCTTACCTGAAAATCTATGTAATACCGTTTCATCACTGCAGAACCTTATTTTACATGTCTATGGTGACCTAACAGCGTTGACAAATCAACCAAATTCATGGCTATGCGAGAGAGCAATTCTTACACCACGCAACGATCAGGCCACAGCAATTAATGATAGAATATTGATGAGTATCCCGGGGAAAGCTCTGAATGTTTCTCTAATGGAACAACAAGACTCTACCCACTATTCTATAGAAATTTTAGAGTCTCTGAGTGCTCCCGGTCTGCCTATCACTATCAAATTAAAAGTAGGAGTACCGGTTATGCTTTTAAGAAATTTAAGTCCCTCTAAACTATGTAACGGCACCAGATTGGAAGTAAAGGCCTTACAACCAAACGTTATTGAAGCAGAGATTTTGACAGGTTGCGGCACAGTAAATAGCGATTACATAACTCGAATTCCTTTAATGCCTAATAATTTCCCTTTTAAACGCGTACAGTTTCCGGTGAGATTATGTTATGCAATGACCATAAACAAAGCTGAAGGACGAACTCTATCAGTAGCAGGTCGATTTCACTCTAGAAATAAAATTTGCAAATCTACGCAAATTTCATTTCAATCGATTGTATAATAATAATGTGGTAGAATTGTTACCTCCTGCAATTTATACGCTTTGATACGTGAAAGTATAGCTAGATTTATGCTAATACATGCAGGAAATACGATTATAGGTCCGAACTCTTCATTAGATTTGTTCTAATAGTAAAATTCACAGAAAGTTTCTACACTGATACGTACACATCATATACACAAATAGATGTTGTCATATAAAATCGTTTATGCGTTTGTTAGAAACTCTTGTTCCCGGGTCTATCAGAGTTATCGAGCTATCGGTTTGAAGGCTTCTAAGCTAGACCGGCTAGATGGCTTTGAGGTTGTATATATTTTATAGAATCTGATTAATTGTTGCAAACTAACTGCAGTTTGTTTTATGCACAACAAATGCACAACCCTTTGTAAGCAAAACAACGTTTGCTGGTAATGCTAGCATTCTATATGTTTATAAAATTTCGAAATTCAATTAGAATTACATGCATTCTAAGTTGGACAGCGAGAACATACTTTATCTTTCATGGTACAAGTAGAGGATTTTCCATAAGGGGGGTTTGAATTTACCGCTACGTGAAAAATTCCCTTTTGGGAGAGTTTGGCAAAATATCCCATAGGGGAACTAATCTTTGAATCACATTTCCGTAGTTTGAGTTGCTCCAATGATTTGCACTTAATACCCATAAAGTTGTACTCCTGACCGGGATAAGCACTTTCCGTAAAGTAATATACAGAACGTGAGTGTGAACAACTAGGACTCAAGCAACCTGGCTGAAGAGGATTGAGGCCACCAGCGTAGAAGTCTACATGACCTATGGGGTACTGTTTGGCCAAAATGCCCACGTTTGTGTGGATGATATCAACAAACTCGGGATCGGTTAGAGAGAGGCTGCTCAGTATTTTATTCTTACGGAAGCACGGCTTAGCCGGGTCCAAGCCCGTAATGCGCGGTATTAGGAGTCCTGTGAGCTTTGTAAACTCGCGGCCTGCTGAACCCACTATATGTGCGCCCAGTGAGTGACCTATGGATGATGTGGACATGTGTACATGAAGAGACTAGAAAGTGAATATGCGACATCATTGCAATCGCATTTGAATTATTTACTGTGTTGGTCCAACCGGTGGCCAATATAACCACTTTTCGTGACCTATTAAAGGTAGAATGGGCACAGAGCTTTTCTACTTCCAGCAATGGTACGCTCACATTGTGATATTGATCCATATACTGAAAATGTATATTGGTTATGTCGGGCGTCACCTCCGCCGGTACGGCGGTAAGGAAAAGCATGGAAGAACCTTTATTGAGATGGAAATCAGTGGTAGAAGATAATATATTTCACATGCGACGCGTACATAACTTGTCGAAAACGGTCATCGCCAGTTGAAGTGGCCATCCGACCAAAGCATTCTTCTTAAACACCAATAAATCCAATATGGAATGGGGAATACTCTGAAAGTCGAGAGTCCCACTCTTGATTGAAAAAATTTCGCTCTTATTTTTGTCAGTTTGGCAGTGGCTTAAAAAAAATACATTAAACAGCAGAACAATGTTAATCAATTTCCCCATGATTAAAAATATTTCAGCTTTTTAACAACCAAAATTATATAAGAATTACGCCTATGCAATTTAACAGCTTACGGAAGACTAAAGTGGGTTAAGGCGACGCTAAAATAGAAACATATTAAATTCATATGTTTTTGCCATAGTTTGGGAAGCCTTGAGAACACTTTTGTTTACCTTTCATTCTTTCTTTTTTTTTTACTTTTTATTTATTTTTAATTGACAATTGAAAAAAAACTTTTCAAAACAACAAAAGGTATTGTTAAGACTGATCTGTTTGTTTTTGGTTGTAAAAAAAATCGGTGTCCGACAATTTGAATTTTACTGTTATTGTAGGATAGAACAACTTCAATTAAATTCAAAGGAAATGAACAAATACATAACTTAGTGAATGAAATTATATGTGACATTTGGTGTTTAACATTACAATTACAATTTTGACAAGATACAGTCTCCGTTATATCAGTAGATATATACATATTTACTCAAAGATATATGAGCTTAGCTTGTATTGAAACGCGGCACAAAAATACAGCAAAAAAAAAGCAAAAAAAAAATAAACAATCACTTGGAATTATTAATATTGTGCTCTGATATTAAGCATATCATTTTAGCTATGATATTTTAAAAATGTTTTACACCATATTTCACTGGACTGGCAACAATTAATTAGTAAATATTGACATTATTTTATCAATCATCAAAAATGATTATTTGTGTTGATATGTGTTGATTGATGCTGCGAGATTCACTTTCAATCAATTTTCAGACACTTTTTGTGCTCTTGTCATGTGCAGTAGATATGTCTTCACAGCACTATATTTCACAAAATTAATAAATTCAATAATTTACTCAAATGACAATCAATGACATTTAAAGCAACTACTGCTTTGTAAACAAAAATATAATTAAATATTTGATCTATGAAGTGAGTAAAATTTTTTTTGACTATCAATTTCTTACCGTAATTATATATTATTATGTTATACTAGTGGAGCCCTGCCCACTTCGCTGCGCATTAAATAGTATGAAAGAAATTAACAATAAATTACAAATAAAAAAACACCAAACTTATTTTAAAACCATCGTCTCAACTTCCTCTAACATATACAAAATGAATTTTTTGAATTCGTTCAAGCGTTAGCTCAAAATACTATTATACACAGAAATATGCCTTCATTTTTGTATATTTTTTTATATACAATTTTTATATATAATGAAACATGGCTAAGGAAAATAGGAAGACAAAAACCTTAATTATTGGGACAAAACTTACAACTACTACAATAGTTTGAGGTGAGATCCAAGTTTGTGGTGACTTTGCCCTTACACACATAAGGCGTCTGCAAACTGCCAAAACAAATTTCTTAAATTTCTGCTAAATTTGCCCTTTCACCTTTCTACAGTTCTTCTACATAAAAAGCCCATGTGCAAACTGTGTGGGAAAAAATTGAGCTATCAATCATTAAATATAATAATCGCAATCCTCTTATATAACACTCAATGTGTTAATAAGATTGCATTTGTTATTTCCTGTCATACTAACTCTTGAATTTTGAATGTAAGTTAGCTGTCTAAGTGCAGCTTAAGATATCTGAGATTATTGGTCCAGGGTATGTCCCTGTTATTAACTCTGAGATTAGAATTAGGTAAATGAATATTCTTTCTTCTCCTAGTGAAGAAAATAGCAGACGACTTTTCACCGTTCAGTTTAATTTTCCACTTTTTGTAATATACTTCAAGGTAGAACAATGAACGTTGAATTGTATTATATATATCACACAACTTGTTACCAGTGCAATAAATAGCTTAATCACCAGCAAAGACGGATGTGTTACAGTTATCCAGTATAGGCAGATCATGAGTATATAAATTATACAAAATGGGGCCCAAGACCGAACTCTGAGTTACACCAGCACTGATAAATTGGAGTGTTTGTAGTAATCAGTTTGCGCAATAATCCATCATGCCACACTGTGTCACAAGTCGCCTGTATATCCAGTGTGACAAGCCCAACTGACTTCTTATTTTGCATATTATTCTTGACGTACTGTTTAAGTTTGTTAAGCGGGGCTATGCAGCTCATGTGAGGCTTGAAGCCAAATTGCGTAGATGGTATAATGCATTGAGTATCTAAATGAAGGCTGAATCTCTGCTTTCGAATTTTTTCAAAAACTTTGGCAAAGCAATACAGTAAGATAATAAGGTGACTCCGGTGATTTTTTTCCAGACTTTCGGAAAGTAGCCGATTCGTCAGTCATTAAATAAAGTAGCGAGATAACGAAGCACACTACTTGGCAGATTTTTAATATGTTGGGATCAGTGGGGGTCAGTGCCTCTTTGTTTTAAGTACTCGAACGATAGACGCAACTTCATCAGTCGTCACCAGAGGTACATCTGAGTTGCCCAGATCAGTCAATACACGTATCGAATGTTAGACCATATCACTAGTAACACTGTCCGAAAGATTGTCTGCTAGTTTGTGTTTGTCTTGCAAAAGTTGCCCTAATATATTTGCTTTTTCTTGCCGTTCGGTGTAAGTAAAACCATTGTATGAGAAACTTCGTATAGATTGATTTCTGTTTCTAGTTAGCTTAGTTATTTTCCAAAATTGTTTGGAGTTCTTACTTAGGCTTGCTAACTTGTTATTCCAAGTGAAGTTTTTTCTGAGAAAATATTTGAGACCTTATTAAGTGATTCTGATGCTTAAGCTGTGTTTTGCAGATTAGTTGCCTCGTTCTTAACCATTGCCTGTTGATACTATTCCTCTTTTTAACTAACGCAATTATATAGTTTGGTAATATATTATAGGGGCTACTGCATAGTTTCTTTGGTACCGAAATTTCAAGTACTGTAAGAAAAGAGACAATATTATCAATGGAATCAGACGTAGGAGTTTCGGCGCGAAATGAATGCAGATTTGTGAACTGACTCTTTAAAATTTTCGTAAAGAGTTGCCAATTACACTTAGAGTAAAACGGAAAATTATTACTGTGTATATTGATATCAAATGTTATCTTTGTAACGATAGGCAGGTGATTAAATGAAAGATCGTTGTGAGTCGTAGGACCTGTTAACAAGTTTGGAATATTTGTGACAAACATGTCAAAAGTAGAGGGTGTAGCTTTACAATAAGCTGGAATGTACGTAGGGTCCTTAGGGTATACTATCGTTAACTTGTTAATAAATGCGAGGTCGTGCAGAATGTTATCCCAGTAGTTAGCTCTACAACAGTTCCACAGTCTGTTTCTACAATTGAGGACACCACCTAGCACAAATTGGCCATTAATACGTGAAAATTTTGTAAGGTCTGTTTTGAAGAAACTTTTAAAGTGACTTTTATCGTTAGTTAGATTGCAAGACTTTTTTTTGCAAGATTCTAAACATTTAGCCGATGGTCCTGGAAAGTAAACAGAAACAAGTTTTAGGGTATTAAGTGGATCTAAATAGAGCTATACTCCAATGTTTTCTATAAAATGAGTATTAATGTTTGGGATTTCTTGATGTTTCAAAGAGTTATGAATTGCGATTGCGACCCCACCGCCTCTGCGTATGATTCGATCCTTTCGGTAAAGAGTATAATTAGGAAATTTAAGTCTGTCACTAAATGTTAGCCATGTTTCAGATATTAAGCAAATGTGAATTTGATTGAAGTTTAGGAAACTTAAGATTTCAGATTGTTTGTGTTGAACGGAATGTGAGTTCCATGCCATGACATTGAGAGAGTTAAGATTGTTATTACTTAGAGACATATAAATTAACAGCTAATTTAATTTATTACTGATTTCATCAGTAATAAAGAGATCCTTCGAATCTTGTTGAGTTGATGAGTTTATTAGTACCTCTTTGTAGTCAAGCGTATTAGCAGCCTTATTGCTAGTAGATGGAGTGTTGCGCTGAGAATACGAGCAGAAACGTTTTGGGTTTCTACCCAATTCTGCCGGGACCCATTTTTCCTTAACGTAGGAAAATCAGAACTATAGTTAGCGATTGTATAGCCTTCATCGTTGTACTTAGAGTGGTTATGAGGTTTAATGGTGTGGTTATTACTAGACATCCTTCTGCGAATAAGAGATTGATACGAAGCGCAGCATGGGTCAACAGGATCAGTAGAATGGTTGTGACCATTGTGTTTTGTTTTTCTTCGTAATTCAATCATTTCTTGCGCTTGTCAATCAGCGGTCAGCAAAAATGCTTGCTGTCCCCAAAACACATACCTTAAACTTTAAGTTTCATATTTGTATACTTTTATATAGTTACACTAATTTGAAATGTGCTTTTATTTGCAAGGCCAACAAGGGCAAAGTTTGCTGTAAATAATCAGCTGACTTCCCGGGCTGCCTAAATCGGCAGGGCTTCAACTTCAATTCTACCATTATAATCTTAAACTGCCTTAGAGAACACTCTATTGGAATGAAATATGGTTTTTGCTTGAAAAAAAAAAATTGAGTTTCTGCCAACAAATTTGGTTTTGGGACCGCCGCGGCCGTCGGAATCATAAAATCGTTTTGGTTTTTGGTTCACTGTTAACAAACCCCGCTCCCATTTCGAAAACTGCTTGTTCATATACAAATAGTGATGTACAACAAAGCCCAAGTGTTCCTTGGATATGTTAAGAGTGTCAGCTATTTGCTGCAACTTCTCTATAACGGGTTTTACATACACCTCTCTCTCGAATATTTTTTTTTTTTTGGGCAAGAGAAGCATGGTAATCAGGGAAATTTCACGTCATTGTGCAGTGTTCGGCAGCACTACACTGACCAGCTCTGCTGACGTTTTTCATTGTTTCATTGGTCATCAACGCCGATTAACGGCCTGTCTTAGAACACCGTGATAGAAACAACGGCCCTGATGTTGCCGTCGTTTTGGCGGATCAGGAAAACGATAGGCTTGATATCGTTTTGCGCGCTCGCGATAATCAGCTGCACGTATTATGGAAACAAACAGAGCTTACGACGCCCTACAATATCCATTAATTTATCGTCGTGGAAAGATGGATATAATTTCGGACTCTACCAAATAACGCCATTACTACGGCTCCAAACTATAACAAAAAAAATATCAGCACTGCAATTTTATTCATATTTGCTGCAAATATGGCGTAATCAATTTATTTATCTGCAAAGATTTCGATGATGATTATTAGTCAATTTATTGTCGTTATGTATGCGAAATTAGAGACTGAGCGCTTAGTATACATACACACTAACCTGAAAAGTTTACTCGCTCAAGATTACGTGCATCTCAGGGACGCTAGGCAACAGGACAACAACACTGAAACCTTAGGTCAGTTGGTTATCCTTCCGTCCAGCTTAAGGGGTGAGCCGCGTTATATTCACGAGCGTACGCAATATGTATTTTGTTATGTCGACCTGATCTCTTTATAACCTTTACGACTAAAGGTTCTAAAATGGAATGAAATTTCCAAAAAAACTTCTCCAGGACAGGCTCCACAAGATAGACACGATGTTATAGCTAGAGTTTTTGAATTAAAAATAAATCTCATGATGAACTTGCTTACAAAATAAAACCTTTTTGGGCCAGCTTTCTGCCAAGTGTATACCATTGAATGGCAGAAACGTGAATTACCAAAGACGCACATTTTACTTTGGCTACAAGACAAAACCCGACCCGATGATGTTGACACAGTCATAAGTGCTGAATTTGCTGACAGAAGACAGGACCCAATATTGCACGATATAATTAAAACGCAAATGGTTCATGGGCCATGCGGCACCCTAAATAGGAACTCTCCTTGCATGCAGACAAACCGTTGTTCTAAAAGGTACCCTAGAGATCCATCCAATTCTACGATATCAGGTGAAAATGGGTATCATTTGTATAATGGAAGCTGACTTCAAGGAGGCGGTTTTACAGCTACAAGTAGGCTACGTGGTCAGGAATTCATTCTGGAAAATAAATGGGTTGTACCTTATTCTCCGGTATTATCAAGAACATTTGAAACTCATATTAACGTCGAAATGTTCAACAGTGTTTCATCTATCAAATATATATATAAATATGTTAATAAGGGAAGCGATCAAGCCACTTTTGCGTCAAGGAATGAAAGTGACGAAGTTACGTTTTAAGTTTTCCTATCCATGAGAGACATCCGCCCGTCGTACATTTAGATGTACATCTTGAAGGCGGTCGAATTTACTTCAATCCTGAAAATGTTGCAGCACGGTTAGAAAACCACTTCGCTGGCATTTTTCCGAATTTGTGAAACAGATAATTTCGCAAAAACGCTGTTATGCGATGAAGTACCGTCATATTACACGTAAAACAATCAACAACAAGGTACGCTAAACCGTAGAAGAGGTGGGGCAGCAGTGGATGGTGAGCTTTTTTTTCAAAGAAAATGTCGTCGGAAGAGTGCATGTAGTGCATCCAAACAACTTCGAATGCTATTATATACGCTTACTTCTACATAGAGTTCGAGGACCTACTTCTTTTGCTGAACTGCGAAAAGTTGATATGCGAGCACATACAGGAGGTAACCCAAATTCACAAGAGTTTGCGGATTTTTTGCTAAAAATTGGTAACGGAACATATCCACAAACAGATGGAAAAGTTATCTTACCTGAAAATCTATGTAATACCGTTTCATCACTGCAGAACCTTATTTTACATGTCTATGGTGACCTAACAGCGTTGACAAATCAACCAAATTCATGGCTATGCGAGAGAGCAATTCTTACACCACGCAACGATCAGGCCACAGCAATTAATGATAGAATATTGATGAGCATCCCGGGGAAAGCTCTGAATGTTTCTCTAATGGAACAACAAGACTCTACCCACTATTCTATAGAAATTTTAGAGTCTCTGAGTGCTCCCGGTCTGCCTATTACTATCAAATTAAAAGTAGGAGTACCGGTTATGCTTTTAAGAAATTTAAGTCCCTCTAAACTATGTAACGGCACCAGATTGGAAGTAAAGGCCTTACAACCAAACGTTATTGAAGCAGAGATTTTGACAGGTTGCGGCACAGTAAATAGCGATTACATAACTCGAATTCCTTTAATGCCTAATAATTTCCCTTTTAAACGCGTACAGTTTCCGGTGAGATTATGTTATGCAATGACCATAAACAAAGCTGAAGGACGAACTCTATCAGTAGCAGGTCGATTTCACTCTAGAAATAAAATTTGCAAATCTACGCAAATTTCATTTCAATCGATTGTATAATAATAATGTGGTAGAATTGTTACCTCCTGCAATTTATACGCTTTGATACGTGAAAGTATAGCTAGATTTATGCTAATACATGCAGGAAATACGATTATAGGTCCGAACTCTTCATTAGATTTGTTCTAATAGTAAAATTCCAGGAAAGTTTCTACACTGATACGTACACATCATATACACAAATAGATGTTGTCATATAAAATCGTTTATGCGTTTGTTAGAAACTCTTGTTCCCGGGTCTATCAGAGTTATCGAGCTATCGGTTTGAAGGCTTCTAAGCTAGACCGGCTAGATGGCTTTGAGGTTGTATATATTTTATAGAATCTGATTAATTGTTGCAAACTAACTGCAGTTTGTTTTATGCACAACAAATGCACAACCCTTTGTAAGCAAAACAACGTTTGCTGGTAATGCTAGCATTCTATATGTTTATAAAATTTCGAAATTCAATTAGAATTACATGCATTCTAAGTTGGACAGCGAGAACATACTTTATCTTTCATGGTACAAGTAGAGGATTTTCCATAAGGGGGGTTTGAATTTACCGCTACGTGAAAAATTCCCTTTTGGGAGAGTTTGGCAAAATATCCCATAGGGGAACTAATCTTTGAATCACATTTCCGTAGTTTGAGTTGCTCCAATGATTTGCACTTAATACCCATAAAGTTGTACTCCTGACCGGGATAAGCACTTTCCGTAAAGTAATATACAGAACGTGAGTGTGAACAACTAGGACTCAAGCAACCTGGCTGAAGAGGATTGAGGCCACCAGCGTAGAAGTCTACATGACCTATGGGGTACTGTTTGGCCAAAATGCCCACGTTTGTGTGGATGATATCAACAAACTCGGCATCGGTTAGAGAGAGGCTGCTCAGTATTTTATTCTTACGGAAGCACGGCTTAGCCGGGTCCAAGCCCGTAATGCGCGGTATTAGGAGTCCTGTGAGCTTTGTAAACTCGCGGCCTGCTGAACCCACTATATGTGCGCCCAGTGAGTGACCTATGGATGATGTGGACATGTGTACATGAAGAGACTAGAAAGTGAATATGTAGTACATTTACCTACTAAATGAATATTTCGTAGTGGCGTCACCTTGATTAACTTAGCCAAACCCCTTGCTATGTACTCGCCAATAAGATCTGTGTTCAGGGCCGACCATTTGTAGAGCGTGTCCACGTAAAAGGCTGCATCAACGATCTACAAAAAAGAGAAAGGTTCCATTATAATGATAGACATTTATCATCAAATTTGTATTTGTAACTCACAAGAAAATTTACATCTTGGCGGCACATAAAAGCTTGCGACATCATTGCAATCGCATTTGAATTATTTACTGTGTTGGTCCAACCGGTGGCCAATATAACCACTTTTCGTGACCTATTAAAGGTAGAATGGGCACAGAGCTTTTCTACTTCCAGCAATGGTACGCTCACATTGTGATATTGATCCATATACTGAAAATGTATATTGGTTATGTCGGGCGTCACCTCCGCCGGTACGGCGGTAAGGAAAAGCATGGAAGAACCTTTATTGAGATGGAAATCAGTGGTAGAAGATAATATATTTCACATGCGACGCGTACATAACTTGTCGAAAACGGTCATCGCCAGTTGAAGTGGCCATCCGACCAAAGCATTCTTCTTAAACACCAATAAATCCAATATGGAATGGGGAATACTCTGAAAGTCGAGAGTCCCACTCTTGATTGAAAAAATTTCGCTCTTATTTTTGTCAGTTTGGCAGTGGCTTAAAAAAAATACATTAAACAGCAGAACAATGTTAATCAATTTCCCCATGATTAAATATATTTCAGCTTTTTAACAACCAAAATTATATAAGAATTACGCCTATGCAATTTAACAGCTTACGGAAGACTAAAGTGGGTTAAGGCGACGCTAAAATAGAAACATATTAAATTCATATGTTTTTGCCATAGTTTGGGAAGCCTTGAGAACACTTTTGTTTACCTTTCATTCTTTCTTTTTTTTTTACTTTTTATTTATTTTTAATTGACAATTGAAAAAAAATTCAAAACAACAAAAGGTATTGTTAAGACTGATCTGTTTGTTTTTGGTTGTAAAAAAATCGGTGTCCGACAATTTGAATTTTACTGTTATTGTAGGATAGAACAACTTCAATTAAATTCAAAGGAAATGAACAAATACATAACTTAGTGAATGAAATTATATGTGACATTTGGTGTTTAACATTACAATTACAATTTTGACAAGATACAGTCTCCGTTATATCAGTAGATATATACATATTTACTCAAAGATATATGAGCTTAGCTTGTATTGAAACTCGGCACAAAAATACAGCAAAAAAAAAGCAAAAAAAAAATAAACAATCACTTGGAATTATTAATATTGTGCTCTGATATTAAGCATATCATTTTAGCTATGATATTTTAAAAATGTTTTACACCATATTTCACTGGACTGGCAACAATTAATTAGTAAATATTGACATTATTTTATCAATCATCAAAAATGATTATTTGTGTTGATATGTGTTGATTGATGCTGCGAGATTCACTTTCAATCAATTTTCAGACACTTTTTGTGCTCTTGTCATGTGCAGTAGATATGTCTTCACAGCACTATATTTCACAAAATTAATAAATTCAATAATTTACTCAAATGACAATCAATGACATTTAAAGCAACTACTGCTTTGTAAACAAAAATATAATTAAATATTTGATCTATGAAGTGAGTAAAATTTTTTTTGACTATCAATTTCTTACCGTAATTATATATTATTATGTTATACTAGTGGAGCCCTGCCCACTTCGCTGCGCATTAAATAGTATGAAAGAAATTAACAATAAATTACAAATAAAAAAAACACCAAACTTATTTTAAAACCATCGTCTCAACTTCCTCTAACATATACAAAATGAATTTTTTGAATTCGTTCAAGCGTTAGCTCAAAATACTATTATACACAGAAATATGCCTTCATTTTTGTATATTTTTTTATATACAATTTTTATATATAATGAAACATGGCTAAGGAAAATAGGAAGACAAAAACCTTAATTATTGGGACAAAACTTACAACTACTACAATAGTTTGAGGTGAGATCCAAGTTTGTGGTGACTTTGCCCTTACACACATAAGGCATCTGCAAACTGCCAAAACAAATTTCTTAAATTTCTGCTAAATTTGCCCTTTCACCTTTCTACAGTTCTTCTACATAAAAAGCCCATGTGCAAACTGTGTGGGAAAAAATTGAGCTATCAATCATTAAATATAATAATCGCAATCCTCTTATATAACACTCAATGTGTTAATAAGATTGCATTTGTTATTTCCTGTCATACTAACTCTTGAATTTTGAATGTAAGTTAGCTGTCTAAGTGCAGCTTAAGATATCTGAGATTATTGGTCCAGGGTATGTCCCTGTTATTAACTCTGAGATTAGAATTAGGTAAATGAATATTCTTTCTTCTCCTAGTGAAGAAAATAGCAGACGACTTTTCACCGTTCAGTTTAATTTTCCACTTTTTGTAATATACTTCAAGGTAGAACAATGAACGTTGAATTGTATTATATATATCACACAACTTGTTACCAGTGCAATAAATAGCTTAATCACCAGCAAAGACGGATGTGTTACAGTTATCCAGTATAGGCAGATCATGAGTATATAAATTATACAAAATGGGGCACAAGACCGAACTCTGAGTTACACCAGCACTGATAAATTGGAGTGTTTGTAGTAATCAGTTTGCGCAATAATCCATCATGCCACACTGTGTCACAAGTCGCCTGTATATCCAGTGTGACAAGCCCAACTGACTTCTTATTTTGCATATTATTCTTGACGTACTGTTTAAGTTTGTTAAGCGGGGCTATGCAGCTCATGTGAGGCTTGAAGCCAAATTGCGTAGATGGTATAATGCATTGAGTATCTAAATGAAGGCTGAATCTCTGCTTTCGAATTTTTTCAAAAACTTTGGCAAAGCAATACAGTAAGATAATAAGGTGACTCCGGTGATTTACCAGGCTTAGAAATAGCGATGATTTTGGCAATTTTCCAGACTTTCGGAAAGTAGCCGATTCGTCAGTCATTAAATAAAGTAGCGAGATAACGAAGCACACTACTTGGCAGATTTTTAATATGTTGGGATCAGTGGGGGTCAGTGCCTCTTTGTTTTAAGTACTCGAACGATAGACGCAACTTCATCAGTCGTCACCAGAGGTACATCTGAGTTGCCCAGATCAGTCAATACACGTATCGAATGTTAGACCATATCACTAGTAACACTGTCCGAAAGATTGTCTGCTAGTTTGTGTTTGTCTTGCAAAAGTTGCCCTAATATATTTGCTTTTTCTTGCCGTTCGGTGTAAGTAAAACCATTGTATGAGAAACTTCGTATAGATTGATTTCTGTTTCTAGTTAGCTTAGTTATTTTCCAAAATTGTTTGGAGTTCTTACTTAGGCTTGCTAACTTGTTATTCCAAGTGAAGTTTTTTCTGAGAAAATATTTGATACCTTATTAAGTGATTCTGATGCTTAAGCTGTGTTTTGCAGATTAGTTGCCTCGTTCTTAACCATTGCCTGTTGATACTATTCCTCTTTTTAACTAACGCAATTATATAGTTTGGTAATATATTATAGGGGCTACTGCATAGTTTCTTTGGTACCGAAATTTCAAGTACTGTAAGAAAAGAGACAATATTATCAATGGAATCAGACGTAGGAGTTTCGGCGCGAAATGAATGCAGATTTGTGAACTGACTCTTTAAAATTTTCGTAAAGAGTTGCCAATTACACTTAGAGTAAAACGGAAAATTATTACTGTGTATATTGATATCAAATGTTATCTTTGTAACGATAGGCAGGTGATTAAATGAAAGATCGTTGTGAGTCGTAGGACCTGTTAACAAGTTTGGAATATTTGTGACAAACATGTCAAAAGTAGAGGGTGTAGCTTTACAATAAGCTGGAATGTACGTAGGGTCCTTAGGGTATACTATCGTTAACTTGTTAATAAATGCGAGGTCGTGCAGAATGTTATCCCAGTAGTTAGCTCTACAACAGTTCCACAGTCTGTTTCTACAATTGAGGACACCACCTAGCACAAATTGGCCATTAATACGTGAAAATCTAAATAGAGCTATACTCCAATGTTTTCTATAAAATGAGTATTAATGTTTGGGATTTCTTGATGTTTCAAAGAGTTATGAATTGCGATTGCGACCCCACCGCCTCTGCGTATGATTCGATCCTTTCGGTAAAGAGTATAATTAGGAAATTTAAGTCTGTCACTAAATGTTAGCCATGTTTCAGATATTAAGCAAATGTGAATTTGATTGAAGTTTAGGAAACTTAAGATTTCAGATTGTTTGTGTTGAACGGAATGTGAGTTCCATGCCATGACATTGAGAGAGTTAAGATTGTTATTACTTAGAGACATATAAATTAACAGCTAATTTAATTTATTACTGATTTCATCAGTAATAAAGAGATCCTTCGAATCTTGTTGAGTTGATGAGTTTATTAGTACCTCTTTGTAGTCAAGCGTATTAGCAGCCTTATTGCTAGTAGATGGAGTGTTGCGCTGAGAATACGAGCAGAAACGTTTTGGGTTTCTACCCAATTCTGCCGGGACCCATTTTTTCTTAACGTAGGAAAATCAGAACTATAGTTAGCGATTGTATAGCCTTCATCGTTGTACTTAGAGTGGTTATGAGGTTTAATGGTGTGGTTATTACTAGACATCCTTCTGCGAATAAGAGATTGATACGAAGCGCAGCATGGGTCAACAGGATCAGTAGAATGGTTGTGACCATTACAGTTACCACAAAGTATTATGGTAGTCGCTGTATAGACAGATGTGTGATGTGGACCAGCACAATTTGCACAGGAAGTCTTGATACTGCAGTGACTAGAGCCATATCCAAATAGTTGGCAATTATAACATTGAGTAAGCTTATTGATGGTTTTAGTTTTATATTCCTATCTGACCCTCATATGATTGATAAAATTAAAGTTTTGTCTCAGTTGCTTGAGAGACACCGATCTATTTTCAAAGTATACTATATATTTCCACTCCAGATTGTGTCGACTTGTCAATAGATTTGACCTCAATACATTTCAAACCTAATTGAGTTAGGAAATGCTTAACTTCTTCATTGCTATGGTAGTCCAAGCCAGAGATATATGGTTTATATGGTTTAGTATGTTTAGTCTCGTATGAATAAAATTCATACGAAAAAATAAAATCGATATCTTTTTGATTGAGTAATCAGCAATGAGTATTGAATTCAGAATTTCTTGAATATATTTAGCATCCTTTTTAAGAACAGTTATAGGCGCAATTATATTTTTCTTTTTGCTAATACTATCATCAACCGATGAGACGCCAATTGTTTTTTCGTCATTATAATTGTCATCCAAGGTTTGCAGCGGACGAAAATAATTTTTATATTGATCAGCAGTTATAGTTTGATTGATTTGTTTTTTAAACGAGGTATTTTCGAATTTGATGCATAGCATGCATCAATAAGAAGCGTTGATAGTCTTTTGATTGTGGTTCCTTTAGATGCTTGTTTTCAATATCGCCGTTATCTTAAGATTTGCACAAAGTTGAACAAGAATAGTAGAACACAATTTTATTGCTTAAAAAAAGAAGAAATTTCCCAATTTTTAATTTCTTTTTATATTTTTTCACTTATTTGACGTAAAAACACCAAGTGATATTATATTATTATTATATATTATTTGTATATAGATTATATTATATTATATTGTATTATATTATATGAATTATATTATATTATATTATAATTATATTATAAATTAGGCCATATAATAAGTCTCCGCGGTTTTTGTCACTTGATGGTGTTGGTGTTCATAACTCTGGCATCACTAATCTGATTGTGTCAAACGAACATGTGTTTGAAAGGTGACATTTCAAGCTACATTTTTTGTCCAGACAGCTGTGTTATTCGTTGCTTGTGTTAAAAGTAAATTTGAATATGAATGAAATATCTGAACAAATACGCTATGTGATACTTTTTTACTATACAAAAGGGAAAAACGCTGCAAAAACATGCCGAAAAATTCGTGCAGTTTACGGAGAAAATGCTGTGAGCGAACGTTGGACCTAGGAGTGGTTTGCTAGGTTTCGTTCCGGAAATTTAAATGTAAAAGATGCACTTCGCACTGGTCGGCCTGTCACTGAAGAAGACAATGAAATTTTGGAACATAATTTCGCAAAGAAATTTAATTGACCGAATAACCATCACTAAAGCGCTTCTGAAACGTAACGAAATGGAACCATTTTTGAAGCGAATCATTACGGGCGATGAAAAATTGATTAAATACGGAGATCAAAGACCGGTGACCTTCCACAAACGACTTCAAAGCCTGCAAACAGGGTTATGTTGAGTGTTTGGTGGGATTGGAAGGAAATTGTCTATTATGAGCTGCTAGAACGTGGCGAAACTCGGTAATCTACTGTACACAATTCGACCGTTTGAATGAAGCAATCAAGAAAGAGCGACCAGAATTGGCCAACAGAAAGGGAGTTGTCTTCCATCATGATAATACTAGGCCACAGACATTTTTGATAACCCGGAACAAATTGACATAGCTTGGTTGGAAAGTTTTGATGCGTCAACCGTATAGCCCGGATCTTGCTCCCTTTGACTACCATTTTTCGGTCTCTGCAAAACTCTCTTCATAGTAAAAAATTTGCCGACCGAAGAGCCGCTGAAAATCGCTTGGTCATTTTATTCGCTGATAAACTACAGAAGTTCTACACCGATGGAATTATGCAGCTACCTGGAAAATAGCTAAAGGTCATAGATAATAATGGCCAATTAGTACTTGATTGAAATTGATTTTGAAAAAAGAAAATTTTTGTTCAAAATGTACAAAAAAAACCGCGGAGACTTTTTATATGACCTAATATTATATTATATTTCGAAGAGAGAGCTTATTTCAAGGCAGCTAACTCAACTTGCCGACCTTAAATAAGCTACCACTCTTGTAATATACGGTTTAAAAGTCAGACGCTTGTCCAAGTATCTATGGCCGATATGATGCTGAAAAGACTGTCTATTTGGAAGTAAACCTGGACATTCGTCTCTCCTAAGCGTGAACGTGACTCGCACTTAGCAACATTTAAGGCGATGTTCCACTTGCTAGTCAATTCATCAAACTGCTGAGAGTATTCCTGTATAGAGTTTGTCGCACTGGCCATACCGGAGTCCTTCGAAAGAATGGTGGTGTCATCCGCATACGTTGCAAGCAAAAGGTCGAAGTCTCTTGCAGTGCTTGTTGGGGTAATGGGTTTATCATGAGTGAAAAGAGCGTACAAAAGTGGAGCTAGACAACTTACTTGAGGTAATCCATCCATTAAGGATCGCGTTGATGAGCAGACACTATCCTGCACCACCTAAAAGTATGACTGTCAAAAATTTTTTGATCACCTCAAACCAATTAAAGGGGTTGAAGGATATTTGCTTTGAAGAGCAGGCTCTCGTGCCAAACTCTATCAAAAGCTTGTTTGACGTCCACAAATACAGCGACAGTAAAGTTTTTGGCCTCAAAACTCCGGTGTGCCGTGTTTTTTACGGAAGCCAAACTGGACTTTTGAAATGGCGTTAACGATCCCTGAGCACCTCAGAATACTCCTAAGAAGATATCTCACCAAGATTTTTCCAAGTGAGGGGAGAATGCTAATTGGCCGATACTAATCCAAGTGTGTCGGATTTTTTCCTGTCTTGTGTATCATAACTATTTGAGCCCTTTTCTATACAGCCGGAAAGTAACCTATTCTAAGGACTTAGTTGTAGATTAGAATCAAGAAAAGTAACGCCTCAAACGGAAGTCGTTTTTTTTTGTTCTGTTATCAATGTTGTCATTTCCAGGAGCTTTTTCTTTTTCTAAGAGCTTAATTTCACTCACTACCTCAAAGAGCAAAGAGTATACATTCATATAGAGGTTGTACAGATCTTGTCTGTTCAACCTCGCTGTGGTAGAATATTCTGTTGGTTTGAATAAGCTAAAGTGCAAGCAAATGGCTGGTTGTCAAAATGCCGTAAAAGGGGAAAATATTCAATGATAAGTAAATTATAAAAAGCACAAGAAAGATATGAAAAAACAAAAATCAGAGACACTGTCCTCTTTCTTTGATTTTTTTAAAGTTCTTTATTTGCAAGGTGGAAAAAAAGAAGGCATGAAAATATACAAAAATATTCCCAGTGATACACACAATAAGAAACCAATATAATCTTATACACGCACTAAACCTACACAACCCACTTAAACGTATCATATTTCGCACGCAAGGTAGACAAAGAAAACCAACACTATCTCATACACGCACTATACCTACACAACAAGGTCACTCACACAATGGCAAGTTTTGATTTTTGACTTCAACTTCTTGAAGACAATTTTAGGTTGTGGCAGAAAACAAAATCCATTTCAAGAGCAAGTATAGTGAATGCACTTTCATTGAACAGCCAAAGAAACTCAAGTGAAATTTCTAACTACCGTCGAATTTCCATAGCTCGAACTTTTATAAGTCGAATATCTCCATGACTTGAATTGAGTGCATTTATAAGGAAATATCAATACAGTATGTCTTCCATAAAGCGGCCATGCCACGGTTCTTCATTGCAGTTCAAGCAGTTGATAGTGTTAATGAAATATGAATATGTGCGTGTCACGTACGTTGCTTGAAGCAATATCTGAATCCATTAGATATTTCCCATTCCAAACATTCCACTTTGACTTGTTCTTTACCACTGTCCAAGCTGCTTTTTGTATCGCTATCTCATTTACGCCTGCACAAGTAAAGTACATATGAAAGAGAGGTATATAGAAAACTAATCATTTTTCTGAAATGTTTGCAAAATACAGACCTGAGCGCGTGGGTGAAAAAATTGTGAAATGCCGTCGTCTTGTAAAAAATGAATGTGCTGCGGACAAGCTATAGATACGGGTGGCCAACATGGTTTGGAATATGCCCACATCAGATGGAGAGACTCCAACAGCTCGAAAGACAATGCCTAAAGTACGCCGTTGGTAAAGGTGGAAAGGCTAGGAACCTAAACCGACACTACAAACTAACCAACCGTAACATATACGACCAACTCAGACTTGACACATGGTCATTATTGGCAGTAACACTATAACAAAGACAAGACTTATTGATAATGACTAAAAATATGATTATGAGAAGGGACGCAGTGAGACAAGTAAAACATATATACCCATGACGCTTCTACGACATTTTCAATCATTTTGCACAGTCGTACGAAAGCTATTCCCTATTCTATAGACCAAACAGAAATAATAACTGAATTCCAGTTGAGGGACTAGAAGTCCCTCAAACAAGGAATAGAAAGAAAGAATAACCAAAATAAAATCAAATTAAATTCCCAAGGGCCGTGCCTAAAGAAAAACAAATAATCTCATAATACATGTGATAACAAGACACACTAAAAGTGGAAATAATATAGTGAATAAACAGTATTCATTCACAAGACTGTTTAGTAGATTAAGCAATCTTAAGCAATTAAGCTACCTAACATAAGTACTAGTATAAGCCGTAACCTGTGAATATTATAAAAAAATAGTTTTAGGCTAATAGTTAATAAGCTAGCCCTAAGTTTTGTAAATATTTGTTAATTACATTTATAAGAAAACAAAGCTTTAAAACGAATGAATAAAAAGAAAAGTAGAATGTAGACAAGCTATAGACGCGAATTGGTGCTACTGCGGGATTCGGAGAAGTAAAGGGGAGGAAAATTTTTATTTAATTTATTAGTTAAGTGTTACATTTAACAAATTTATAAATAAATTTTCAATAAATAAATTTCAATAATTTTCAATAACTTTCAATAAATAAATACATATCTAAATTTTAATGCGTAAATTTTTTTGTCACTTTTCCATCCACATTGTTATCCTTTTCAGTGTTTATTTTTTCAATTTCTTTTGTAAACACACAGCAAGATTCGCAAATAAAGCTTCGTCCGTCATTGTTGCCATTTTCGCTCGTCTGCTCACTTCAAAATTTACCATGAAATGAACGATACAATTGCAGTAATGTTGCTTCAAGCACACACGTACACAACTGCTTGATAATACAATGAGGGACCGTGGCGTGCTTGCTTAACTCGAATATCCCCTATAACTCGAAATTTCGTTATATTCAAGTGTGGTGATCCAAAATTTGGAAGTTTGACTGTACGAGGAATACGCACATGAGATAGAAACGAAAACCTCGAAGTTCGAGTCTCAATCGCGCAAAGCGAATTTCATCATCCTTACTTTGTATTGTGTTCTTTCCTCTTCATTCCTTGTAATTGGCAAATAAGAAAAAAGCAAATTTCAAATTTCTAGATTTTGTTGTTGCGTGAGCGTAGGCAAATTTATTTTCTTATCTTTTTTATATTCGGGTTAGCGCAGCGGCTTGGATTTTGGTTTTCTGTCACTATCAATTGGACATTCGCTGTCTTCTTTCCTTTTCTTCCCTTACTATCAGCAAATGAAAAAATAAATGTCACACGCTTTGTTGTTGGGTGGCGAATGCACAGTTTTTTTCCTTCTTTCCTCATATTGGCAGAAGCGCAGCTGGTTTGATTTCGTTTTTGTATTGAACACTTGCTGGTTCTTGCTATTTTTTCTGTTTGCCTGGTAGTAAAGGTAGAATTAGCTTTATTCAACTTCAACTTTGTACAAAAAATAGTACCATATTATTTATTATGTATAGATTAATTTTAAATCATGCATTGACTGCATAGAGTTCCTGCATGACGGGCAAACGTACTAAACCTACCCCCTCCCATTGAGCAGGCACCTAATATGTTTTCCACGACTGATTTCGGTCTATCAACTATTTATTACCTATACGTTTAAACCAAAAAATAACAACAAAAAAAGCCTGGCCTTACTTTACCCACCATAGAAAGAAATCCAAGTCAACGCAATCAGCACCTGCGCCAAACCAATACATGCTCCTTTTTCGCTATCATTCCCACAACAATATCAATACATCAAAATACAAATGGGTGACGGCAATTTAAACAACAAAAACAGAGATGATGCATAGAAATTCCTTTTCACGCTAATTCTGCTATTAACATCGAAGTAGCGGCGCAGGCCGCTGTTTAGCAACGTCATTCTGCTAATTACTGAACATGAATTCTTGGCGCGAATTAGCTAGATGGGAATGATAACGAAAAAGAAAAAAATGTATTGGTTTGGCGCTATTATTTAATGAATGATCATTTTAACATTTTTTAATGATATTGATCATTATTGATAACTAAAATTTATTTAAAATGCAAATTTGTCTCTGCTGCTGAACTGAAGTAACTAGCCAAGCAGAAATATTAGAATGTGGGTGGGTGCCTGTTGCGAAATCGAAGCAAGTATACATATGAATGTATACTCTGCGAAGTCATCTAATGAGAGTCAAAATTGCAAAGATATGCTCTTTGGCCTTCGTTTTTAGTATTTTAATTTTAATCTCAGCTAATAAATCTATTCTTAACACAGGAGAAGGCGGGACTTGAGTAATTTTCCGTTGTTGCCGAAACTTCTTGAATTAGACATCAGCAACTGCAGTATTGAGTACGTTACCAAAGAAGCGCTCAAGAGTTTAACAAACTTGCGACGACTTTTCATCTCAAACATAGTGATGACGATAACCTTATAGGGGTGTCCTTTCAAGTGGGCGGCAAGTGGAAATATCTAAGCCTCTGCTACACTGCGTTTCCTAATGGTGGGCAAGGCACTATTCAAAAATACAGAGCTTGAAGGTCTTAACTTTTCTGGAAATCTATTCATATGGTATAATATCATAGATGACTAATTTGATGGTGTTGCTAACAGCTTAAAGTGTTTGTATTTCGAGCACTCGAACCTGAAGAGCATTTCATGGGCGTTTAAAAAGGTACGCGTTCTTGACCTCGCGGGGAACAATGCGATTTCCACGGAAATCTTCAAGCCAATCACTAGTCTGCAGTTGCTTGACCTGAGATCCAAATATGTGGGCAACTAATACCGAACATCTTCAATGAGAACTCCAAAATAATAATGTCCTCCGTGGTTGCTTGTTACGGGAATTGTTGGATGTGTCGGCATCAAACAACAAACACCCAGACTGCGCCCATGATTTATTGCACAAGACTCAAGATTATATGTTCGGTAATACTACAACAATAATCAATGGCAACTTCTCCTTTTCGTGGAACACACTGGATTCGCATACCATGCAACTCATTTCCAAACACTTGCCCAGCGTCGAGACGATTAATTTTTTTTTCGTTCATCGTTCACTTTGGTCACGTTACAAAGCCATGCTGGAACAGAGCTACCAGAAGATCAAGGGATATAATTGGTTAAATAAGATTTTCAAGTTACGGTTCGTAACTGAAGCACGTCCTAAACCGGTGACGTGTTTTTTTTAAACGAGACGGTGTTAAAGTTCCAACTGCTCGACTATGAAGAGGATCAACTGTCAAGCAGGAACAATTGTTAGGGAAAGCAACACCGACTTGCATACCTTAATGAAGATACTGTTGACCATTGTTGGCGCTTTGCTTGCTTTTTCGATATTTGGCGTGTTATCTCAAGAGCTGGCATATGCATTACACGACTCTTCACTGAAATCAGTTGCGTTACTGTCTACTGCTTAAAAATAAGCCGTAGAGAATTTCAACAACATGATATGATCTACTATATATTCTTAAGTTACTGACAAAACGATAGAGAATTGGTGCTCGAGAAGTTATTGCCTAATGTGGAAGAGAGTGGTGACGTTTTCATTTGTTTAAACGAACGGGGTTTCAAGGTTTGGTAGCAGTTAGTTATATGGAACACAATTAATTATGCAAAGGCTTTTACAGATTTGCTTTACCATTTTAGACAACATTATCTTCTGCATGGATCGTTCGTGTACACTAATGCTTATTATATCTTCAGTTTCCAATTCGAAATGAACCTGGCTCAGCATCGGTGTATAAGTAACCCATTTCAAAAACGCAGTAACAGTGCGTTTCTATTCTTTCGATTTCAGTATATTCGAAGCGAGCAAAGAGCAGTTGGTGTTGTAAGACATATCGCGCCACAAGCGACCAGACTTTGCAGTATCTCATGGATGTAAAAACCTACATTAGGTGGCCCATGAGCAAAAGTAACAAGCAGCGGAAATCGCAGGAGCGTAAGCTTCTCTAGAAGCGCCTGAAACGGTATTTGGACTGCCTGGGCGTCATTGCTGGTAAATCGACGGCATGTAATTACATTTAATATTAGGATGTACTTGATTATTTTAACTTATATATGTGTTTAAATCTAATTCTTTTAACTTATCCGACGGTCTTAATAGATTTTTGATATATCCTCGTATTGAATATTCTCAAGTATGCGACCTTTGAGTGGCCCCCGGGAAATCTCTATCGTAACGCAAAATTTACGCTCATCGAGTTCTTTGAGTGTCGCCTGGCAGCCTCGGTAAGCACCATTAACAACTAAAACTTGTTTATCCATAGCGGGTATAACAGTTTCTAGATGAGCCTGCAAGACAGAAGTACATGGTTGATTAATTAGAATGGAAAATACACGTAGCAAGCACATCCAAACTTACTTGATCGACCTTTAGCTTCTCGCCCGTGTCAAAGAATTTAATTTTTGCACGATATCTTTCAATAACCTCTTTCACAACCGCTTTTTGCTTGTAGAATTTTTCGCCCATCGATTTGGAAATGAACTTCACCACGATGCCTTCGTGCAGCCAGTAGTCCTTACGGTTTAGGCGTTCTCTTTTCTCCTCTTCCTGTTTTTTAATCTCGTCTAGCGCTGAAGGTATACTTTTAGTGGTATGCGCCGACTTCGCAATTTTTGGTTTTTTGAACACATACGCTTCGTCCTCGAAGTTGTCGTCATTTCTTTCTTGTTTCGTGCGTTTCGTCAGCAATACAGATTTGCTCAACACCGACTCCGGTTGAAATTTCCTTTCCAATTTTATGTCTAATTTGAGCGGTTGCTCCTCATCGCGCCTAAGTTCAGTGTACTTTTCGTGTGGCTCAATTTCGTCGTTTCCATCCTTCACTTTGGCTTTCTCAATTTGTTTTTCAATAAATTCCGCCATACGCTCCTCATCATCTTTCTCCATCTTTTCTTTGCGTTCGGCTTTAGCTTGTCGTTCCATCGCTTCGGGGCTGCGGTCGATGTAGCTCACAAACCAACCTTTCTCAGTCTCATCGGCGACCACTTGCCCCGTGCGTCCCAGCCACTTTACGTAATCGGAGAGCGTCAGCCAGCGGGTAGCATTCATGTGAATATGCTCCTTGTGAGCGATGTACTCCTGATAGACTTTGTTCGCATTGACGCGCTTCGTGCCGAAACAACGGCGCAATAATTCCATATAGCCATCGGAAAACTCCTTGGAGAAGCTATGTAAGAACTTCCCTGGTGAATCGGCGAAGAGCAATAGCTGCCGCTGGTGAGATTCGCTCATCGTGTGACATTTGAAACCGTTTTCGTCGCGGCATTGTTTTTCGCACATTTGGCAATACCAACGTAACTTCTGCAAACCTTTCGCCTTCATCTTGTTGGCAAGGTATTTTGGAGTACCTACTTCAGCGCGACCCATTTTCGCTTTATATTGCAATATTAAGAGATATTTCTTACGGTTTACAAAATGATAAGCACACCTCTACGTACAAAATTGTTTTGTGTTTACAAATGAATCAGCTGGTACACTGCTTCTTCTTGAAAATCGTGGCAACCACAGCGAATTAATAAATTATTTTTCTATTAAAGCTGAAGCGCCACCTATTAAAATATATTATTTCTGTGTACAAAAATTCCTTCAGTAATTTAAGGAACATGTTTCTGATATAATAATGGATTCTCCGAAGACGGAGCTCCATTTTTAAAATATTCTGTGAATTTCGTCTCAGTAAATTAAATTCATGACACGACACAGGGATTATTATATCTTTACACAGTGTTACATCTGAGTTACATCTGCGCATAAAATGTTATGTGCCTTGCCTATCAGAATAAGTTATTAAAAAAAAAACAAATTGTATAAAATAAAATACAAATGCATAAGGCTTATCATGTTTTTCCTTTATATTTAATTTTTCTCAATTTATCACATCGCCGATTTTCGGTATTTTTAAGTTATTTTCAAGGTCCACCGTTCGCATGAACCAAGGGGCACCAGTAGGCATATGCAATGTCTTGGCCTGCAGCACTCTCACCTTCGTGATGTTTGACCTCGCTGCTATGCCATACACCTGCAAACCGTATCGCCAAGCAGGAGCAATTATGGTTTTGTAAATGTTCACCTTATTTCCCAAGGACAATTTATTCCTGCTATTTAAAAGCCAATGCAATTTACCAATCCTCTGTCTTAAGGATTTCGTGATACTTGAAATATGCGTCTTGAAAGTTAGCCGCCTATCCAAATACACACCCAGGTATTTGTAACCTGAATGGTGTTCCAGCAGCTGGTATCCAATGAAAACTCCCGGACAGAAATCAGGCCGTCACATTAGCACATTTGTTTTTGTTAATGTAAATGTTTCAACGTCGTGTCCAGTTTTCAAAAATATGCAGGTATTGCTGCAGTGAGTCCGTGGCTTCGTAAATGCACTTGTTTCTGACGAGGATGGTCGTATCGTCTGCCAACGTGGCAATGATCAGATCCAGAGGTTCCTTCAGTGGTATTTCTTACCCAGTGGGCATGTCGTGCGAGAACAGGGTATAGAGTGTAGGCCCCAAATCAAGGCTTATCTTGATTTTCAATAACGTTTCACAATGATTTTTTAGTTTTTAATTCCCAATACCGTTAAAAAAATGAAAATTAAGCAAAATAATTACACCACATAGCAACTCTGCACGAAATAGCACAGCTGTTTGTGAATAGCGACCAGGTTAGTGTCGATTGATAAATATGATCGATTAGATTTGCCTACTAAAGGCGGTTTGCAGCGATGTTAGAAGTCCTAAAAAATATTGATATATATCGTATCGATGTTTTTTGCAGATATCAATATCGACATTGATCTTTTTTAATAAAAATATAGATATATCGGTATGTCGATCTCTATACAAAAGAAAAGTAGGGTTGAATTGTCACAAGAACCCGCGAAGCAATTTCGTTTGTCGGTTTGAAAAAAAATCAATTTTTATACCTTTTCGATGTGTGGGATTTTATTTTATCGATCTGTCGATATATCGAAAATTTCTATATCGCTCATAAATATCGACTTGTGGAACAAAAAATATCAATGTATCGATATATCGATGATTTTCAACAAACCAAGTTCACAGTAACCCGTTTAGTAGACGTTTTGTAAAATGGTAAATTAATTGTTAAAAAAAATTAATGCAAATTACTTTGAAAAAGAATAGCTTATCCATTCTTATCATTGGTTTTATTTAAAGCTGGCCACATACCACGCACATGTTGTTTTAAGGCCAAGTTGACAATCTGTGGTGCTGTTCACACACCGATCGAATGTTGGTGAAAAATATCGAATTTTGTGGATTTGTTGTCATACATGTTGGTAATTTGTAACGTTGTCGGCCAACATTTCATTTGTTTTCATACATGTGGAAGCTTGTGAGGTTGTCCGCCAACATTCGAAACTACGATATAAATAATTACTTTGTGGACGTGATGATTGACACCGCGAGACAGACTTTTAATCAATTTTCGTGATTTTTTCCCTTTTTCCCTACTTTTCTGCTGAGAGATCGACATTGTTGCTGTCGGATAAAAGTTTTTCGTGAGCATATATTTTTTTGTAGGTTTTTTTTCAGGTGGGGTTTTCAAAACTTAGTAGAATTTCATTTAGAGATAACATCTTTCATTTTTTTTCTTCATTACGATCATCCCGACAATTTTCGCATCCATTTTCGTTCAAAAAACTTGCAAAACTGATTGAAAGCAAGTACATTAATTCTAAGAGATACCACCCTCAATCGATGGTGTCATCTTTAGGTGGCATAGACCGGAACTTCCGCCACCGGCACGGGCTTTAAAAAAGTGTGTGAGTGTGCTTAACACTCACAAGCTTTCCCGCCCACCATGGAGATTGAATGGAATTTGTAATTAAATATATTTTACCCCGCCCATCGCAGCTAAATTGAAAAAAATTGATTTTTTTATTTTTCGCCCGAGGTGGGTACCCTGACCTTTGGGACGACAGCCGTAGTAGACTTCCACTAGGCTACTGAGTCGACGCAAACATTCAGCCATGCAAATGATTTAATTGTATGTGGGGAGCGACACAAACGATTTGATACATATTAGAGGTCTGCATTCAAAAAGGACTTTTTTGGTACTCATGCCCAATTCAATGAGTTTGACATTAATTTCATTTGAATGAATGTGAATGAATCCATGTAGTTGGTAGATTGGTTTATGTACTCATTCACACGAAGTGTTGCCAAATTAAATTGAGTTTTTATTCATGTACTATTTTATGCAGTAAAAAGAAAAGTTTTTTTCTATTTTACGCACACTGTATTTATTTTATTTGGAAAAAACAAAGAGTAATTAAAACTGGATCGTATTTATTCAGTTTATTATGGTTATTTTTAATAAGTAAACTTAAAATAGCAAAAACGAAATGCTAAAAGAAATTGAAATAAACCTAAATTGTATACAAACTTTATTATATGTGCTTAATACTAAAATTACAGAACTAAACTAATTCTATTGCTCTGTAGGAACATTATTTTGTCTACTTTATTGGGGTTAGTGGAGGGTGTGCAGTGGAAGGTTTTCAGTTATTAAATTCTTAGCACTTGAAAATGCTAAATAAATAGACAAAACAAACACAACTACAACAACAATTATTTAGACCTCTATTATGCAGACCTCTAATACATATGCCTTCATGCACGAGTCGATGACAATATTGTATTAGATCGTGAAGTTGTTTTATTATTGTATGTGAGCGTTAAGATGCTTGGTTGTATACGAACGCTACGCTATGCAAAACCAAAGATATTTTACCTCAACAAGATATCCAAGCCTTCTCGATGAAAATGCGTTATTTGATTCTTATATAATCGATATTTGGAAAATCGCGTTTTTAAATCAATCCATTTTCACCCTAACCCAAAAGTCAGAAAAAATCGATTAATCGATTAATCGATAATAAAGTTAAAAGCGTCCATAACGGACAAATAAGCAAACAAATAAGAACATACTTCCAATTTTATATATATAGATAAAACAAATTCAGTATTTCAACTGCAAATAGTAAACAATAATATGAGAACAAAAATGACCGGAATTCAAGTTTATAAAGATTTCAAATAATTTATTACCAAATCTGATGTTAACATAAATACATAAATAACCTAATCTGAAGAATTCAAGTTTGACATGAACATCTGTCTATGCTCTGCATAAAGAAAAGCATATCCAAGATGTCTGGAGCTAATCTGTTTCTTTGCTGGTTTAATACACAACCCCGTCCAGAGAACATTCGCTCAGACGGAACAGATGTGCACACAAGTATTTTTTTGGGAGATTAAAGGTATCAGAAAAGGAACCTTTCATAATGTCCAAAATTTTGAGCGGGTAGATATTGGGTGTGATTAGCGGCATTTCTAGGTACGCGCTTACTTCTAAGTTATAATCATTTTCTGGTTTATACTGCAATATCATGCGTTGAACTCGATTCCAGATAGTTGATGCATTTGACCGCTTACACAGACCATTGAGTTTTTACTTATGTATTATGTATTTACTTACATTGATTCCGAGCAAAATATAAGTTATAATTAAACCACTGTTTACTTGTAAATCACTCCTTAAAAATATTCTCAATTCACCATGACAAGAGCTTAGCGCAATCCCAAGACAATATGATCAATTATAATCGATGCATCGATTTTTGATTTGAAACATCTTTGGTTTCGGTAGAGTGAAATTTTAGTGACATGACAGCGTCACCGCTTCATCGCGTCATTGCATTATCGTTCTTTGGAAACAAATGAAATCTAATGAAAACAACTAAGAGAGGAAGGGCATGAGCTGTTTTTCCTTTTCTTTTTTTCTTTGAGACTTTTTTTTTTTATAATTAAATTATAACATTTAACGCAGTAAACTGCACAACACATTTGTCGGATTTAAAAAATAATGACGTGAAAAAAAAATTTTTGACATACTAAATTAATTAATTATAGAAGGCTGTATCCCTCTTAGAGGGATATCATGCGGGTGTAGCCTCTTCAGTCTACGCCTTGTTGAGATACGGGTGAGGGAAAAAGCTAGCGGATTTGGGTGCGACAAAAGTCTGTAGTGATAGCGGCAGCTGTGAGAATTAATCACCTCCATAACAGTTGGCACGGCAAGATCCCTATGCAGCGTGGTGTTGCGGACGAACCAAGGGGCGCCCGTAAATCTTCTGAGAGCCTTGCTCTGACACGCCTGCACTCTTCTGATGTTGTAGGCAGCAGTAGTGTACCAAATTTGTATGGCGTAGCGCCAAGCAGGTGTCACTACTTGCAGATAGATGAGCCTTTTATTAGTTAAAGATAACTTATTCGATGGGCGGAGGAGCCACTCCAGTTTCTTGAGCTTTTGGTAGCAGCGCGCTGTAACTACCTTAATGTGTGCACGCCAGGTAAGACGCTTATCCAGGATCAGACCGAGATACCGGATTTGCTCCATTTGCGGAATGATGCTTGTGTTGTAAGTCACAACCGGACAGACGCCTTGCCTTAATGTGAAGGTACAGTGAGCTGATTTCTCAGAGTTTATGGCTATATTCCAACGCCTGGCCCATGAGTGGAATCTATCCAGGTAGCTGGAGAATTTCTCCGCAGCTTCGTTCAGAGAGGCAGAGTTGAAAATAACTGCCGTATCGTCCGCGTAAGTAGCAATAATCGAATGCTCATCTCTAGTTGTAGGCATATCAGAGGTATATAAGGAGTAGAGGACCGGAGCTAAGACACTCCCCGGCGAGACACCGGATCTCATGTGCCTGATGGTGGAAATTTTGTCTCTTACCGAGAAGGTTCGTCGTTGAAGAAAGCTTCGCATTTATAAAAACTGTTTGCCAGGCAGGAGTAATTTTATTTTTTGCAGAAGTCCATCGATCCATACCCTATCGAATGCTTGTTTGACATCTAGGAAGACTTCAGAGGAATACTGTTTCATCTCAAACGCAGTAAGTATGTGATTAACGACTCGATGCAGTAGTTCGGGAGTGTCATGCTGTGATCTAAATCTAAATTGGTGATCAGGAATGGCTTCTTGAACACCCCGTACTGCCAACAATCTACTTAAAAATAATCTTTCAAAAATTGTTGAAAAAGTTGGAAGCAGGCTTATGGGCCTATATGATGTGACACGGTTCTCTGGAGTACCAGGTTTAGGTATCATGGATATCGTTGCACACTTCCACATTGTGGGAAAATGGCAGATCCGCAGCATGCTGTTGAACAGCAACGTCAGGAACAACACTCCCTTCCAAGGGAGTGCTTTCTTATTCGATGTTGTCAATATGGTCATGTCCGGGGCTCTTCTTAGATTTCAGTCTCTGAATTTGAGTCACAACCTCTTCAGGGGTGACCTGTTTAGTTGGACTGTGGTCTAAGATACATCTCTATAGGACTTCAGCTGTTTCCTCAACGTCTCTAGGGTCAGCCAGGCTAAAAGGCGTGAACCGGCTCTCCAATTCATTAGCAAATGCTTCTGCTTTCTCGGTCTTCGTACGCAGCCACTGGTTTAGAGGCCCACGGATTGGAGCATGTCTGTGAGGCTGTTGTTTGATGCACTTGGTGGCACGCCATAGATTGAAGCCAGACTTTTTCATTGGATCCGCATTAGCCAACAGATTGTTTAAATGTTCCGATCGCACAGCTTGCATTACATTTCTCAGTTATCCTCCATGCAGCCTTGTCAAATTCATTCCGTGATCTCATATAGCGACGTCGTAGCCTGCGTTTATATATCACCAACTCGAGAACCTCAGGTTTTAAGGGAGAATTAAAAATTAAAATTTTCTCTTTAAGAGAAAATTAAATAAATAATTAAATTGATTTAAATCGCATTTATACTTATTTTTTGCGCTAGATATGTCGAAAAATCAAAGTGAATAATGATAATTCTAGCTTTACTACCAGGCAAAAGCAAAAGTGAGAGTTTCCCATGTGAAAACGAAATCAAACCAGCAAACACAAAGCGTGTGACATTTGTTTTTTTTGTACTTACCGAAAATAAGGGAAAGCAAAGAAAAAAGATATACCACTGCATTCACACACTCACCTCGAAACGTATTTTATTTGCTGACACAACTGGAAATTTGTTTTGTGTAGGTATTGCGCTTGTATAAGATTGCATTGGTTTATTATTGTGTGTATCACCCGGAATATTTTTGTATGATTTTGCTTTGTAATCAAGCCATCTTTTTTTCTAGCCGCCTGGTATTTTCATTTCATTCATATAATTCCACTCTTGTATGTGATGCATTTAAAGAGTATACTCTGAAACTACGTGGTCAACAGAGAGTATACGTTTGTCCGTTTTGCAAGCAACTCACAAACCAACCATAAAAATGAAGAAGAAGCATAGCAGAAAGAACCAGAAAACGAAACTCTTTTTAAACTTGTGCTGGCAGTGACTTTGCATAATAAGCAAGTTACATACTAAATATGTTTCACATCAAGACCTAGTGTGTGCTAAGCACACTCACACATTGTTTTTTTTTTTTACATTCCTAGTTTTAATGGTTAATAAATGTTTGAAAATATGGCGGCCATGACACCGTCGAGGCAGCCGCCACGACAGCTGATGGCTAGATCAAAAAAAATAAACACACAGAGTGCGGTCCGATAAAAATGACAATCACCAAAAATGAATTAACGAATGACATTTCAATGATCGAGTTAAGCCGCATTTACAGTGCAACTGAATCACTGAATCGAATCTTGGTGTTCACACTGCTGATTCCAAACCATGATCATCAGTTCATTGTTTTGGTTATACACACGTTGACAAATTGGGAGAAGTGAACAAATTGAAAAGTTGTGATTTACGAAAAAAAAAGTTATTTTAGAAATATTTATAGTGTGAACAAACGTGTACGAATCACCGTCGAATCACCATCCCACTATCCTAATCCACAGTAAACGCTCTATTAGAGTTTACCGTCTCTAAACAGATTCGCCCAAAATGGAGAACAGGCTAGACTGAAATAAAAAAAAGTACTATATTATTAATTTATATATTTCTTTATTAATTAAAAAATATCAATTAATATTACATTTTTCCATCGTCTAGTGTTTAAAAGAGTTAGTTATTAATAGAATACTACAAAAAGCTTAGTGTATAATAAACTTAACACTTTATTAGAGAATACAAAATGAAGAGTTAGAGATGTGTCAACGAAATTCTAGCTTGTCGCTATGAACGTCTCATTCACACACCTCTAACTTATCCGTCAGGTGTCCGCTGACGTCGCCACAAAAGTATATTTATGGCGCCCCCTATTGATACATTTTGAAGTTATAGAGTATGTAAACGAGAAACCACTATAACACTTGGTATTTCGTTGTATGGTACTCTCACTTTCAAAGAAATCAGCTGCTTTATTGTATAATTTGAACTATTTCATAAGTTTAGATATTAGTTCATTTTCTGCTTGCAACGAGTGGTATTCATAATAAACTGTATTGATATGCTTAAAAGTGTGATATTTAGCGGTGCGATTAATCGCACCGGCACCGCTTTGGTGCAACGTGCATTTGGCCAAACACAACAACTCAAACAAGGCATTAAAAATCATCAACCGAATGATTGGGAGAAACGTTTTTTGGTGTGGACCGGCAAATATAAATCGCAGGCAGAGATACCCGATTTTGTTAGGTACACTCCACTCCACAATACGTGGCTTCTAGTTTGTATGCATTTAATGCAATATGTATGTATACATATATGTTGAGATATATCAAATATGCCCATCACGATTTGACTAGAAGTCTCGGAAAGCTTATCTGTTTATTTTTTTTGCGATAATAACAATGTTGATCGTCTTTTATTTTCCAGCTCAGAGGAAATGGAACGCTGTCGTAACAGAGTACGCATACGCTTGGCCAATATCATGATGGTTTTAACAGCGGCCGGCTGTATTATTATGGTATATAGTGGCAAGCAAGCAGCGAAGCGTGGCGAATCGGTAACCAAACAAAATCTCGATTGGCACAAACAGTTCAACGAAAAGTATGCGGTAGAAACCAACACCACGGCATCCAAGTAGCGCAAGAACAGGGACAACCACAAGGACTCAAACAATGAACGCACCAAATTCACTCGGCACTCTACACACTCTGTCTCTCCCTCTTCATCGAGCAAGAATTGACTCAATACTGCCTTGTTTGCCGTAGCTTTACATTGTTCTCCGTTGTGTTCGATTAATTGAGGTTTCTTATTATTATGCCTGTATTTGTTGAAAGTAGGAATAATTAAGAAAATATGTACAAACCAAAAATTTCAGCCGACCCCTTTTTGTCTTTGTTTACAGCGTCGCCACGGTCGGAAATTCTCGCATTCTATTGCAGCACATACAGCAACTATTTTAGCCACCTCTCAAAGCGCAAGCGCCGTGAGCAAAAACAAAAGCATTAAAAAGTATGAAGAACGGTGGCAGATACGTTCGCTCGGATTACTCCTCTACCTACGCTGCAACGGTATCTCTGTTGCTGCTTCGACTGTCAGTGGTGGTACCACTGCTGCCACTGTTGTCGCCACTACTCAAATACTTTTACTTTCAGTCTGTTGAGTACTTTCAAACGCTATGTACGCAGCTCAGCACAAGTAAAATAAGGAAAGAAATAAGAATAGGACGGTTCCAAAATTGATGCAAAATATTTTCAATTCGCCAGACTAGTGCGGAAAAAGTGAAAATGTTGGAGAAATGCTTTTAAAAACGTAAAATTGCTGCTAACGATGACGACCGCGGCGGACGGCAACAAATCGTAAAGCATCTGAAGAAGCAAGCTAATGTGTGCGTTCCCGTTCGTGTGTGTTCAGTGCGGCAAAGAGAATCAAGTGGAAAGAATCGGGAGAACGCAAAACCAAACGGAATAAAAATCAGCAAGAAGTAATATGAATAATTTATTTAAAAATCATAATAAATGAGCAATGATTGAAATAACTATAACAAATTATTTGCGAATGGCGAAAGTTGTAGGCAGCCACCATTGAGAAGTTTCGATTGGCATGCCTCTTACAAAAAAATTCACTGCAAAAAAGGACGATTTTACGAAATTGTCGAGATCGCGTGGATTTATTTCTTCTTCTTATACCTTAATTCATTTACTTGGCGAGTGCTCGTTTGATTTGTGAAATTGTGTGTATCTGGGAATGTTGTGGTTATTTGCTCTGTTCGTGGATTGCGATGTCGCTTGTTGTGGCAGTCACAGTAGTGACAGCACTAGCGTTTGGTCTGCGGGAGGTTGGCGTACTTCGGTTCGAATGCATATATACATTTATATATATATAATTGTATATATGCATTTACATACAAACTTGTAAAGCCAAGCATCAGCAATAGTGGTCGAAAATACTAATAATGACTTATAGCAATCGTTAAGCCTGTGTTAAATCACACTAACCTTATCAGTTCCCCACAACAAGCGATAATACTGACGGTAGGTCAACCTTTGTTAATGAGAGAAGTCAAAAGCTAAAAAAGTCCTTTCCAAGTGAAAAACTTCAACGCGTTTTGCTTTATTGTCGCATTAGTTATGCACTTGCAACAACAACTTGTTGTTGTATACGCTCACCAATACATTAAATGGATTGACAGAGTCATAATTGAGAATTGCTCACATGACAATCGAGAGACAACTACTATCTCCTCAACCGACTTCAACAATTGATTAACCGCTCAATAGTAATATGTGTCATTCAAGTAGATAGAGCATACATACGCTTACGTTATGTACATATGCATATATGTATGTATGTATATAGAGCGGGTAAGTAATGCATTTTGGGATTTTACAATTGTATAGTTTGTGTAATTGTAGTTGCTGCTTGTATTTTGCAAAGTGAAGGTCGTCTGTAAGAGAGAGCAAATAAACGAACTCACCATCATCAGCATCGGTTTTTGTTGGTCTGCTCATTTATGATAATGTACTTCTTTAAGCGTTAAGCGTAATGCCAATCATATATTCATATTCATATGTATGTATGAATATGACCGTACAATTTAGGGTTAATAAAGCCGCGGTGCTGCAGTCTACCTCTGGAAAGAGCAGGACATGTGCAAGTGGAGTATGGTTTTATCTTCCTCCTCGTCACCACAGCTCCAGAAGAAATCGTTTGCTGTAACGTTTAGCCTCGCAGCGTGCTAATAAGCAATGTTCTGTGATTACGCCTACAATTGTAGACAATGTCTACCAATCTAAGCCTTGTAGTGCCAGCGATATTTTTTTTTTCCATTTGGCCCCTATTTGCCTTGAGGACGTTCTCCCGGATGAAATACTGCCTTGATATCTCGTTAACAAATATTCTTTGGACTTGAGAATTACTGAGATAAGTGACTTTATTGCCACCTGACTATCTGAGTACACATTAGTATTGCCACTTTCAGCTTATCCTTTAGTTCCCTCAAGAAGACTCAGAATATAATCTTTCCCTCGATTTTTGGTCTGTCTGTATAGAAATCAAAACCGTTGTCCGGTTCGGCCCTTTCGCCATCAAAATTCTCTCGTCTTGGGATATCCGTGTAAAATCTTTTGTCAACGAAGAGACTCGGCTTGCATGTATGTTTTGAGATAATTAAGATTTGCGTATGCCACCACTTTATAGCCTCGTTCTGCCCGTTATCTAAGCATTATGTCTATTGCTAACAGCGGAAGCAAAGGGAAGTGGACGCTGCCCCGCGGAGTACCTCTCCTGACGCTTCTTTTTAGTGTGGACTTCTCAAAGATTGCCCTTAAAGTTTTTGTCTGATGGGATGGGTGATTCGCCTACCGCTGACAGTCCTTGCCGATCGGAGTTCCGTCTAACGTTGCTAATGAAATTGTTGTTTAAGGCGCCCTCAATATGAGGGCTGCAATGGCAATTTATTATGTCGTTGCTCTTCTCTACGAACACGGGTTGAGAGAGAGATATTGGAAGTTGAATTGCCAAGTGTAATACGGGTCTTAGTCTCAATGACTCTAAGATCATGTTATTGCTCACGGGAATTTTTTCCCACACCAAATTTGGAACTGATTTTATGGATTTGATTTAAACTTTTTTTTATAATTTGACATACTTTTCAACGCAAACTGATGAAGCGATATTGACTTCATACAAAAAAATTGAATACAATTTCCCTACTTTCGCGATATACTTATTCACCAAAGTTAGCCACAAACATTCTCCATGATAATATCCGTGTATGTACCAATTTTTCATGGTGTTCGTTTAACCGGTGTATGAGTTTATAGGCATCAGACAGACAGACCGACAGACAAACATAGATTTTTTATATATATAGATAGATGAGACGAATAATTTTCTTAGGGGATCTCATTAAAAGTTTAAAGTCTTGCCAATTTAAAAAATTTAATAGCCTTGTTTCATACCCTGCCAAAAAATTTCCGTAATTTTTCCACTCCGGATACTTGCTAAGTATTCATAGTTTTAATTTTCATTTAATTTAATGTTTGAATCACTGCAATTTGAGGCGGACTGGGTGATTATTATCAATAACTTTCCCGAGGTATGTGAATATTCTACTGTTACTGTGTCATAACATATTAGAGATACTCACAAAATATTAATACTTCCTTACAGAGAAGAATTATTTCACAGTGCAGCCATTTGTGAATAATCATTTCATCATTCTTGGAAGGCAGCGTTTCCCGTTAATAACGTTACCAAGATTTAATTTAGATTATTTAATTCCGCCCTTCAAATATTCGGATTATATTGCAATCATAGCGATGCCCTAAAAATGTAAATACTAGTTTTTATAGAGTTCCGAAATCAACCGTATAACTTTGGTGGTGTCGTCTTGTCAGATCAATCAATGCCTCTGATTTTTGTAGTCGGTGAAGATATAATATTTGTGCATTTTATTGCTTTCATTAAAAATTTCACTGATGAAAAAAATTGAAGTTTCTATATGTATAAAATTGGAAGTATGTTTGGCTGTTTGTTTGGCTGTTTGTTTGGCTGTTTGTTTGTCTGTTTGTCTGTATGTGTGGGCGTAACGGACTCCGAAACCGCTTGACCGATTCTGATTAAATTTTCAGGAAATCTCTAGAATAACTTTAGAAGGTTACTGCGAATTTTGGTACAAAAAAAATCGTTGAATTCGCTAAATATTGGGACCAACTCAATTTTCAGATGCTTCTCAAACTGTACAGATACAAATCTAACACAAAAACAAAGCATCATCTGAAAATTGAGGTTTCCGGCAATGCTGCTCAAACTGTTCAAATATTCGAATGAAAAAAGGAAATCAAAAAAGTGTAAAATACGAAATGCCACACACAAAATCAAACACCCGGAAGATCAACAATTAATGAAACATCCGAAGAGCGAGATGCACCGGTCGGGGCCCGGCAAGTGTTTTATATAATTAATTGTTGATGTAATTTTTTGTACAAAAAATGTATCGAGTATTGCTCAATGTTTTGGAGCCTTATCTAGTCTGAGTATCCAGTACCTCTATCTGTAGCTTTAGATTAGACATTGAAACTTTGGTGCCCGCATATTGCAGCTAAGAGTGTATGTTAAAGCGTATGAAAGTGGAGAAATGAGTTTGTTCAACCCTCAACATTAACAATGCGAAGTAGAGCATTGCTCGGTAATATAAATCTCTAGTTAACTTTAAAACCACTCATGAAAGCAAAAACAGCAAATTTTAAATTCTTTAAAATGTGATGAGGAAAAATTCCAACACACCGGTAGGACAGACGCAACGAATGGGCCGTCAGATGTATTTGAGTGGTTTAGCCAAAAAGCGAGAGGTACAGATTCTTTATAACAAACGTTAGAGAGAATTTCCACATGCCTGCCAAAATTGGGAGAAGAAGAAAACCAGATGAAAATGAATTTTAATTCAGACAAAATGTAAACAATTTGGCGCGAATGGTTGAAAAATAAAATTCGGTGTAAACATTAATAAAAACGAAAATAACAAAATAAAGTTCTGTCTTCATCGTAAAATTGTTTACGGACTTTGCGGTATTTTGTGCAAAATTCACTAGTAAACTTTAAAAAACTACAAAGAAATCTGTTTTTGGCAATGATACTTCGAACAATAGATTGAGAGAGAGTGAGCTCAAGAGCTCAAGATAGAAAGAAAAGACACTCACATAAAAATTTCTGTTGGAATTCCATACAGAACGCCTTCGCGTTTTCCGGTCAGCCACCCACTGACGCTGTCTACGCTTTTATCCTTTTATGACTGCAAATTTCACAGGATATCCGTAAATTGTTACACTAACAACCACACTAAAAAGAAAATAAATTAAAAAAAGCGACAATAAACAAATCGAAACTGAAGAACAACGAAAGTCGACCAAGGGGCTAAACTTAATGACCATGAGAACGATGATTAGAATGGGATGATGTGAGCGCGTAACAAATGGAAATCGTTCTATACGCAAGACGGAAACGAGGCCGAATAACCTTGAGCCCAGTTGGTTATATACAAAATCCTTGTGCAAAAACTGAGCACGAGCGAACAATTACTCGCACTTAAAATAACAAAACACTGAATTACCAAAATACCAACAAGAAGAAGATGAAAATTGAAGAAACGCCAAAAACCTAATGAGGCTCACAAAGGACATGAGCTCATCTGTGCATGCGTATGTGTGTGAGTATATTGGGGACGCGATTAGAAGGCTAATATAATGTAATTTGATCCATATGATTTATGTCAATTTCTTTTGCTATAACCGAACAAGCAACTTTAAACGACTTCATTCAATATTTCGATTAAATATTATACTTAGCATAAAACCTGTGTCGATTATTTTTCAATTATGACAAGCATCAGCATATGTTATTGATAGTCGGCGGCATCCCTATGCGGTCGGCCTGCTCTCGCTACCTCGTGCCAATCTTCCACAGACAAACGCGACATGTCTTCGATGCTCCCGTCCCTGCAGAATGCCAACCAACGCGTTTGCCATTCACGTTAGCTTCTCGTCCGATACCGTACAGAATGTACAGCCAACTTTGACCCTGTATACCGACTCAAACCCCCTTTGTTAGCTCTTCTTCGTCAATGGGCTTGCTCAAACTTGCTCCATACATCTAGCTTTACTTGCTTATCTTTTAAAAAAATGTTTTTTTTTGAGCTGAGGTGCTTACTCGTTCTATAATAGTAATAGATTCAAAATTAAGATTGCCGATGGCAAGTGAGTGTCCATATATTTTGAGAATGTCGGTAGAAAGAAATTGTTGGAGGCTGTCTAATTAAATAAAGAATGAAAGCACCTGCATTAATACTAAGCATTAGTTGTTTGTTTATTGGCCGCGTTTTATGGTATGGCTAGAAGACCTGCTGTTCGAACCGAAGTCAAACTTATTTGCTGAGGGAAATCTCCCCTGTCTAGATAAAGATCGTGAAGTACACTCATAAGTACTTTAAGTGATATCTCCATGCTAAAAGATCTAAAAGAAAGCAATTGGAAGTTCCAATATATCCACCATCTATATATGGACAAGCACATATATACACTTAAGCACTTAAGACAACAAATCGTATGATACATTCATGATAGAAATACAGAGAAACATATAGAAATATGAGTTTTACCGCCTAAAAGCCAAGTCAACAATGAGGGAGTGTATTGTGGGACACCAATAAGAAAAAGCAAAGTTTTTATCAATGTTATGATAAATTTGTGCTGCAACTTTACTTACAAAGTGCTAAAATGGACCTTACTGTGCTTTTGTCAATCTAATATGCATAGGAAATAGATATTTGAACCGATCTGTATTCGTGATTTTTGCGTGCTTTGAGATCTAACGAAAATTGGGACAAGAAAGAAGGTAATATGAGGCAAAGAAATATACATAAATTTCACCCGGAATGTTTAAAAAATGCGTAATTTTAATTGTGTTCGCCCACCACTTCATCTACCTCCACCAACGCCGTGGCTTTTGTGGGCCACACATCCACCCACGCAACTTTTTCCACTGCCGTTGTTGCGTTGTTATTTCGAGTGAGCACCACAGTATCATTCTTATAGCTTCATTGAACAGCCATAACAGCAGCCGCTTTGGAACCAGATTTAAAACCAAAAAGCTCGATAACTACTCTAATGCAGATAATCGTTGCATACCGAATGGGAATGGGTATGCCAAAACTGAAGTATGTATTCGTTGGTCTATTAATTTACTATCCGATAATGAAGTGACTCCACCAGCAGCAGTAGAACAGTTGACGCAGTTCAAACTACGACAGTGGGTGAGAATGAGGTTACGCTTAAAGTGGAAAACTATAGTGAATCAATTTCAAGGCAAATTGCTAAAAATGACTACGAAATTAAAACGACGAATTGAGTGAAAATTATATACGTCAGTGTATGCATATGGTATGTGTGCTATTTTTTTTATAGGCGTTCAAGGACGGCCATTGTGAAAGGTTTCGCCCCAATGTTTTAACTACAATAATATAATAATGTGAAATGCGATTATATCACCAGCTGAAAAAAAGATACAAGTAAATGCCAAAATTAACTTGCTTTCGTAAGACTTGCGTAGACTGATTGAATCAAAACAACCGGATAGTTTTTTACCCTTGTACCAACATCACCTAATATTTACATTAGCTTAGAATAAATACAACATCTACGAAATTTTAAAATCCTCTATTAAGGAAACCATTGGAATGAAGCCTTTTAACCGACGGATAAACAATTTATCATTGCTGCTAAAGAAACTAATATCCTCGAATACCCTTGGCATAATAAGATAGCGATGAAATCCGGTGTTCTTAACAAACCGCGCTTATGTGTCATTGGCCTTTGTTTTGTGGGGCTTGTATATTTTTGATATTATAGGGAGTTTTTTTGTTCCCCATGCACCATGCTTACGTGCTACTCGATCTGATTGCTATTCTATATAGAACAGCGGATAATAACTTTCAATGTCAAATACTAATGATTCACCCCGCTAATTCTTGAAAATCAAACTGGGCGCGTAGATACACAGGATCTGTTTTTGTAATGTATTTACAAATTACGAAATACGAAGTCGTTTACATCAAAGCTTCACGTCATATAGCAATAGAATGCCATTGATTTCATTCCATAGTAGGATGCGCAACTTCCTGAAATGAAGGGGGTGGTGCCAAGTGGTATTAAAATTCACCTAGTTAGATACTAAACTAGGCTCAGCTTTCTTTGGTCAGCATGTCATACCAAAGCTAATGTCTACGTTCTACATGTCTAAAGACATGTTATGCAAATTTAGCCTTTCTCCGGACAGATCTGCCCTCTTTTAAACTGACTTAGCCGGAGGAAAATGTCAAACACCCCCTATCCTGAATTTTTTTTTTACTTTTAATGTAAATCAGCCTGAACTTAAAAAATCGATGAGCTGCGATCCAAAAGATGGCAAGAAGGCATACCGTAGTTTCTGCAAATGCAGCTTGAATTCAAAAATTGATCAAATACTCGCGCATATGACCACGAAAAAAAACACGTGGTTTATTCGATGCATTTTGCACAGGCAAACAAAATAAGGAAGAAAAGAAAGTGCTTGCCATGGGCCCCACTAGCAATGCTCATTGCTCAGCATGCTTCAATTGAACCTGTTAACTATTTACGCGACTTGGTCAAATTAAAATTTGACGCACCGCAGGTAATTAAAACCGTATTAGCGGAGCATTTCAAAGATAATCTTAGGTAAGATATTGTCGAGGTTAAGTACAGTCTCCTAATAGATGATACGACGGATATAAGAATCGCAAAGATTTTAGGTAGGACGCACTTTTATAGAGTGATGTGATGATTTATTTAAAACGAATAGTTTCATTAACCTAAATATTTTTACGAATTGCTATCATTTACTACAATGCTGAACGTAGAAAAATAAAATCAACTTCCTTTTCAGTTATTTCATTAGAAAATGGAGACCCTATGGACATGAGCGACAAATTGGTCAAATTTTGTTGAAGCATTTTACTTCATTCATTCAGTGCAATTTCTACATTTAGAAATGTATCTTAAATTTTGTTTTCTTTCAAAATATTGATATATTCCTGAAAACCGATCATTAATGGCTTTGTGCGAACTCAATCGCTATTTTAGATGCACTATGAATTATGGGAAGAAGGGTTTCTACTTTAAATTGCTGTAATCCCTTTCAAATGGACTGACGCTGCAGTACCATCAAAAAATACCTGGCGTGGGCTTCTACTTTTTTGTTATTCTTCTTTGAGATAGGTCCTTGTAGTCAAAATCCGGATTTTAATTTTTGGCGGACAATTCGAAGTAATCAGAATTTATCCCTGAGGTTAACAATAAAACCAATAATAGTGTAGTTAATCATACATGCTGAAGGCATCTCCTAAAGAGGGTCTGAGAATCCTGCCCTCCACCAGTGATGCCTATCGTAGTATTATACGCCATCTTGAGCTGCTAAACATTACGTTCCATTCGTATCAGTTAAAAGATGAAAGAGCATACAGAATTGTTATTCGCGGTTTTCACCACTCAACCCTCATCGAGAACATTAAACGAGAACTTGCTGACATAGGTCATTCTGTACGCAACGTGCACAACCCAAAAAGCAGAGCTGATGGTCATCTGCTCAACCTGTTTTTTGTGGACCTTGAGCCCAACGCCAGCAACAAAGGGGCTTATGATATAACGAGGCTTTGCCGTCAAATAGTTAAAATCGACTCGCCTCATCCGTTCAAAGATGTACCTCAATGCCATCGCTGCCAGGAGTTCTCACATACTAAGAGGTACTGTCCCAAATATTTTAATTGCGTCAAATGTGGCGAAGCTCACGCCACAACTTCTTGCACCAAAACACCTGATAAGTCACCTAAATGCGCACTTTGCGGCGAGGAGCACACTGCGAATTATAAAGGCTGCATTAAATACAAGGAAGCGATTGTTAGGAGAGTCCTGGCAAGACGCCCTGTACCAAGTGCCTCTCAACACCATGAGATATCTGGCCACAATTCTGTGCCTAACAAGATTGTTGACGGGGTGTCGTACGCTGGTGTATTTAAGAAATCGGTGTATCACCAACCGGCACAACAGAAACTCCTACGTGAGCAGCAGAAGCTACGTCAGCAACAACAAAAATGAGTCCAACTACCTATTCAAACTCACTCCGAGCCACAACAGTTACCAAGCAAGACATCTCTACCTAAGAGTCGTCAAAAGTCTCATCCGTTATCAAGTCAACGTCAAATCGCATTCCGTCACCCTGTTGGCAATAATGGATCGAATTGTCATCATTATCCCTCGCTCAGCATAGATAATACCCAATCATTCTCATCTCCTGAACAGGTCGACCAATTATCGGTTGTGGTCTCCCGCTTAGACAGTCTCAACGAGAAATTTGATAGCCTGATTGAGATGCAGACCATGATGATAGAGATGCTCGCCGCCATATTGTCTAAAAAATGAGCAGACCACACATGAACCTCGCCATATGGAACGCTGACGGCGTCCTTAATCACAGAAATGAGTTAGATGAGTTCATGGCGGTCAACTTGATTGATGTCATGCTCATTTCCGAAACGCATTTCTGCATTAGAACATACTTCAAAATTCAGAGATATGAAATCTATTCCGCTAATCATCCAGATGATAACCGTATGCGAAGGGGCGCCGCTTTACTCATCCGGTCATCCTTACGCCACCATCCGCTGGAAACCAGTCGGTCTGACTCAATTCAAAGTGTCTCTGTCAGTATTCACACAACTCAAGCCATCCTGGTCATCGCAGCCCTTTATTGTCCTCCAGGACCCCAAATATCAGAGCTGCAGTTCGACAACTTCTTCAATCAACTCGGACTTAAATTCTTAGTCGGAGGGGATTGGAACGCCAAACATCGACTTTGGGGGTCCAGACTTGCCACCCCAAGAGGCAATCAACTTCACAAGAGTATAATAAATTCTTCCAGAGAGGTTCTCGCCACCGGAGCACCCACCCTTTACCCATACGATTCCTCAAGGTCGCCCGACGCAGTAGACTTTGCTATATACAATGGCATTCATCCAACAGCTCTGGACATTGCGGAGTCATCTGACCTTAGCTCAGACCACATCCCACTACTTATTAAACTTGGATTGATTCCAGATAGCCTCGTATGCCGGTCCAGACTGCTCCCCCCCGCGCGAACATAACGGTCTTTCTTCAGTGTCTAAATCAATTCGGACAAGGATATAAATGATTCGGTTGACCTGTTCACCAAGAACATTCATGAGTCCGCTGAATTAGCCTCTTCATACCAATTCCCTTGTTCACCCAACCCACCTCAGGCTCCCTTAAAACCTGAGGTTCTCGAGTTGGTGAGATATAAACGCAGGCTACGACGTCGCTATATGAGATCACTAAATGAATTTGACAAGGCTGCATGGAGGAGAGCTGCCCGATAACTGAGAAATGTAATGCAAGCTGTGCGATCGGAACATTTCAACAATCTGTTGGCTAATGCGGATCCAATGAAAAAGTCTGGCTTCAATCTATGGCGTGCCACCAAGTGCATCAAACAACAGCCTCACAGACATGCTCCAATCCGTGGGCCTCTAAACCAGTGGCTGCGTACGAAGACCGAGAAAGCAGAAGCATTTGCTAATGAGTTGGAGAGCCGGTTCACGCCTTTTAGCCTGGCTGACCCTAGAGACGTTGAGGAAACAGCTGAAGTCCTATAGAGATGTATCTTAGACCACAGTCCAACTAAACAGGTCACCCCTGAAGAGGTTGTGACTCAAATTCAGAGACTGAAATCTAAGAAGAGCCCCGGACATGACCATATTGACAACATCGAATAAGAAAGCACTCCCTTGGAAGGGAGTGTTGTTCCTGACGTTGCTGTTCAACAGCATGCTGCGGATCTGCCATTTTCCCACAAAGTGGAAGTGTGCAACAATATCCATGATACCTAAACCTGGTACTCCAGAGAACCGTGTCACATCATATAGGCCCATAAGCCTGCTTCCAACTTTTTCAACAATTTTTGAAAGATTATTTTTAAGTAGATTGTTGGCAGTACGGGGTGTTCAAGAAGCCATTCCTGATCACCAATTTGGATTTAGATCACAGCATGACACTCCCGAACAACTGCATCGAGTCGTTAATCACATACTTACTGCGTTTGAGATGAAACAGTATTCCTCTGAAGCCTTCCTAGATGTCAAACAAGCATTCGATAGGGTATGGATCGATAGACTTCTGCAAAAAATAAAATTAATCTTTCTTGCCTGGCAAACAGATTTTACTAATGCGAAGCTTTCTTCAACGACGAACCTTCTCTGTGGCGGTAAGAGACAAAATTTCCACCATCAGGCACATGAGATCCGGTGTCTCGCCGGGGAGTGTCTTAGCTCCGGTCCTCTACTCCTTATATACCTCTGATATGCCTACAACCAGAGATGAGCATTCGATTATTGCTACTTACGCGGACGATACGGCAGTTATATTCAACTCTGCCTCTCTGAACGAAGCTGCGGAGAAATTGTCCAGCTACCTGGATAGATTCCACTCATGGTCCAGGCGCTGGAATATAGCCATAAACTCTGAGAAATCAGCTTACTGCACCTTCACATTAAGGCAAGGCGTCTGTCCGGTTGTGACTTACAACACAAGCATCATTCCGCAAATGGAGCAAATCCGGTATCTCGGTCTGATCCTGGATAAGCGTCTTACCTGGCGTGCACACATTAAGGTAGTTAGAGCGCGCTGCTACCAAAAGCTCAAGAAATTGGAGTGGCTCCTCCGCCCATCGAATAAGTTATCTTTAACTAATAAAAGGCTCATCTATGTGCAAGTAGTGGCACCTGCTTGTCGATACGCCATACAAATTTGGTACACTACTGCTGCCTACAACATCAGAAGAGTGCAGGCGTGTCAGAGCAAAGCTCTCAGAAAATTTACGGGCGCCCCTTGGTGCGTCCGCAACACTGCACTGCATAGGGATCTTGCCGTGCCAACTGTTATGGAGGTGATTAATTCTCACAACTGCCGCTATCACAACAGACTTTTGTCGCATCCAAATCCGCTAGCTTCCTCCCTCACCCGTATCTCAACAAGTCGTAGACTGAAGAGGCTACACCTGCATGATCTCCCCCTAAGAAGGATACAGCCTTCTATATCATTGCCTTTTCGGCGCAATTTACATCGTTTTTAATTTAGTATAAGTCTAATTTTGTTTTTTTTTTTGTTTTTTTTTTCTCACGTCATTATTTCTTAAATCCGACAAATGTGTTATGCAGTTTACTGCGTTAAATGTTATAATTTAATTATGAAAAAAAAATATAATTAATAAAAAATATTTAAATGTATGTTTCATGTATAAATATATCCCAATCGCAGTTAATTCCCTCTGTTTTATTAATGTCAATTGTTGCATTAGTTTGGAAGTACTTTTTTTATTTTTTGCAAATCTGAGAGTAATGGTTTCAGGAAAACTAAATATAAGTAGTTTATATTGTCTTAAAATTGAAGCTAATATTTGGGCATTCTGACATTTGTTTTAATTTGCAGCTGGGAAAACTGCAAATTTGCTCAATATCGGTGTTGCGGCGTTTGACCACGCCTATTATCTTCTGTCGTGGAGCGTATTTCGAGCCTCCAATTTAATTAAACTTCGCTGTGTAAATTGGTTATGTTGAAATCTTTATTTTAAGTTGGCAAATTTATAATAAATAAATTATGTTATATTACACTCTTACATGTGCTCTCCTCAGCTATCACGATTGCTTTGGCTTTGTACAATAAAGTCAAAGGTGAAAGCGTAAAAGGAGCTTTGACCACTGCTATGACTGCACTATGACTGACAGTCACACCGGTCGTCAAAGCTAGCTAGCTAGCTAACCCAATAAACAATAAATCGGATTTTCATCTCTACAAATTCATCTACTTGCCCCTCTCCCTGACTTCGGCGCACAAATCGGTAAATCACTAAAAGATATGTCAAATAATAAAAATAATAAAAATGGCATAAAAGCCGAGCACATTCTTTAAAAAGTCAGAATTACCGTAGCCCGCATTTTTTCCAGCAATCAAGTCTCAAAAAAAGCTAGTAAAGGTGGAAAATAAGCTGATTTGGCACCACTGGTCACTACAGACACCTTAACACGCTGCTTTACCAATTCTTTAAACCTGTTATTCTCCTCTCAAAGAGAAGTTAACGTGTTTCCGCTTTCAGTCAATCCACAAACCTTGATACGCTTCGTCTCACACACCATAACGTATTTCCGCTTTATGTGATAGATCTCCGTAACAAAATTTTTTCAACTTGATCATTTTCAATAATAATAAATTTGTGAAGAAAATTTATATAAGTACTAGCTGGCCCGGCAAACGTTGTTTTGCCCTGTCCTCTAGGTTCCGCGGTATTCGAGTAAGAGATATTTGAGACATGTTTAGAATTATAAGGAGATGTTTATTTTAAAAATTGTAATAAGAGAATTTATTTATTGCAGTGCGCTTTGGCTAATCCGTTTTTTTTGCTAGTATGAATAGATTTGTTGATTTACCATCATCAGTGTCGATTGATGTGAAGGGCATCAGTTCATCTGGCAACGACTATTGTATATTAAAGTTAATTTTGTCGACATCATGATTTCTTGCTGCCAAAATTGCATGTTCACTGAGCCAATTATGGTTTAAGTAATTATTTTGTATGTTTTTGTTTTTAATCAATGATAATGCACATATTTTCTGGTAATTGGATTCATTGTGTGTTTGGATGCAGTTCCATTGTTCCTTTGCCTATATCCAGCAATTGATTAGAAAATATTTGTGCCAACGGATATTTTTGCAATTATATCCGCATGTTGATGGACAATCGAAATGTTTCGACGCTTCCCCATAAAAATGAATTCTTTAACCATGTATTATTGTTATCAGCATAAGTAGAACTGGAATCACTAGCAATGTCTGTCGGAAATCACCTGATAGTAGTTCATTTCGTCGATCTTCCAGTGTTTGACTTCTTGGGTGGCATTTCGTATTCTTCTAATACAAATTCTAATACACAAATCCTCGATTAACACTAATGGTTTATTGTACATTTTTCGCTTGTAATCAACCTTTTGATCTTGGCTTGTTTCTCTAATTCGGTACAGTATGACTTCAGCCATGGTGTTCTTGTATTTTTCCACAATCACGAATAGTTGACGAATTTTATTCGGCGTTGATACTAATGCTGCATCTGGGAGTGTTATGTTCCTATGATTGTCGTCTTCCCCCAATTGGAATTTGCTACATACTTCTTGATATGTATTGAACACTTATATGTTCATTGTTCTCAGAAATTCGAAGGAAGTTGGACCTGGAACATTCATCAACAACAAACGCAAAAAGAAACATCCACGTTGTTTTGGATGTTCTGTATAAAGTCTGTTTTTGCTTTGAATACGCCCGTGATTGTTGGATGTCGTTCTCTTTGTCTACGTGGCTCCCATTGCTTATTTGTTTTGTTCCGTGTGAAGTAGCGTGGAACGTCGCAATTGAATAATGTTTTTGCGAATCGTCTATAAACATCATTTTTGGTTTGAAAACAGTTTGAAAAATTTGGTAAATATTCTTGCTGCTCGAGTTCTAGTTTTACAGCATTTTCTTCAGTGAAATACACACGCTGATCGTTTTCAAGATGTATCGCAAGATGCTCAACTGTTGGGTTTCGTTCGTGTATTTCGAAACTAAAAATTCACCAAACTGCTTCTTTGCTGCTTATGTATCTACCCACTTGGAATTGCGATATTTCGTCGTTTTCACTTAAATTTTGTACTTCAATTACATGTCCATGCCTTTATAACGTCCTAGCTATTTTACCCGCATTGCCCGCCTTAAATTTGTTTTCTCATAGTATAAATCATATACAAAAAGAAGAGAAAGAATAGCGCAATACTCTTGTGCGTACTTAATACAAGAACAACCAAAGCATAAACAACGACAAAAGAAAAGTAGAAAAGACTTGCTGTGCTTGGTCTTGCAGTGGTTTTGCAAAAAATTAATCGTAATAAATTATATTTGCCTTTAAAAAATTAAAAAGTAAGTATGCCAGTCTGTTCAACAGCGCAGAAGTGTTGTTTAAAAAAAAATATTAAGATCGATTCAGTACACTTTGCGCCAAAGCGTTGCATACAACTTCTATATGATCAGTTTTATGTAATAGTATAGATTTGCAAATGTACGTAATGGACTGTTCAGAACTACAAAGTTCATTTATATGTGCCTTGTACGTTCTAAAAGCAGTGGAGAGTACGATACTACCAATTGATTGTCTATTTCATTTGTGTTGTTTGACACTCTTATTGTGAATGTTTCACCGCCATTCTCTGCGTTTCTGCGGCGATATAATGGATATCCATCGATATTCGTAATAATATCATTTATACATGGCGTTGGGAAACTCTTTGTACATTTTCCGTTATTTATGCGTGGTGATGTCATATTTGTGGTAATAAGATTGAACAATTCTTGGTCAATCGAGGGATCTGGAATTTCAGCCAAAATGATTTAATCTAATTCTTCGGGGGGCGGATTTTAACATCAAGCCAAATCAAAATATGAGCATGAGCTAAACATCGTTTTTGATGTGAAACATCTTTGGTTTCGGTAAAGTGAAATTTTAAAGTGATGTCACAGCGTCATCGCATTTTCGTTCTTGGTAGTTGTATCTAATGAAAACAACAAAAAGAGGAAGGACACGCGATTTTGGTGTTTTTATTCTATATAAAAAAAAAATAATTAAAATTGATTTAAATTGCATTTATGCCTATTTTTTGCGCTACATATGTCGAAAAATCGAAGGTGAATAAAGCTTTACCACCAAGCAAACTGAAAGTATTCCATGTTGACCCATGGTTGTCGTCTGCGGTTGTTCGTGGTTGTTGTCTGTAGTCATGTGGTCATGTCGTTTGCTAAGAAGCGTCTGTGATTGTCATCTGTGGTTGTTCGTGGTGATGTCCTTTGTAGGGGAGCGTTGGCCGTTTAACGTGAATACATATACGTAACGGTAATATTTTCTGTGTGCGTAAAATTTACATATGCCATAATTTTTTTTACTCAGACACGAAGTACACTCTTAGTATTTCGCAAGGTTGCGAAATAAGAAAGAACCACCCGGTTAAAGACAGAAGGAAGGTATTGGAAGTATAAGAGAAACAAAGAAGGCAAAGGCATTTTAGCGAAGCGAAATGTATACGCCGGAAATGTACAATAGGAAAGAAAAACAACAACGACACGCAGCACAGAAAATAAAAACAACGATAGAAGCAACGAAAAAAAAAAATACCAACAATAGCAATTTCCGCATTGAAATTATTGAAAAACAAAATCAAAACTTCGGCTCTTCTCCCTCCCCTCCCCTAGAAACAAAGTTCGCATTAAAAATGAATTCTTTGAGCCTTTAGCTATCGAGTGGTGTAATTAAATTTTGGATGTAGCCGTTTCTAACAAACAAACACTCAATGGGTTTGATTTTTGTATATCTAGATAAGAATAACAAATTTTAGGAGAATATTTGTTTATACTGACAAGCACTACATTCAGTCAAACGACCTCCCCAGCTGTAATGGGAACAAGTGGCAGGCATAGTTGGCCGGTGCTGTCAAGCTGGTGCTGTCTTAGCTTTAGTTTAATCTTTCGTGCTGATGATGTTAGAGACTGATGATGTTTTTATTTGTAGCCAAATATTTAGTAAGTAGGCATTAGCTTTAGTATCGCATGATCGCCAAAGAAATTAGCAATTAAGACCAGCTGAGCCGTCTCTGTGACATGGTGAATTTTGATGCCACTTGGGCCTGCCCCATGTGAGATCAGTGTGTGGTCATTGCGTACCTACTAAGTCAATGAAAAAAAAAAGCCTCGTTTGGATCTGGCGAACCCAATAATCTGGGCAAGTAGCCAAAGGCTAAACTCGAACTTATAAATCTTCGGCGAAAGCCTTGGCTCGCTCCTTTGAAAACCTAGCCCAGGATCCGTCAGGCTTCTTCATTGAGAATTTAGGGGTAACCTGCTACTTATACCTACTCCCCCTTTTCCACAAGGAGTGCTTTGCTGGGTCATTAAGTGAGACATGGGACAAAATCGGTAATTTTTCATCTGTTTGTGAAGCGCCAACAGCTGTTAGACTCTATTCGCCACTTTACGAAAGACTGTTTAAAATGGTATCCCGGGTGCGGTGTCTTTTAAGTCTCCTCTTAATAAGCAGCAGAACCTCTATAGCTGGGAGAAGTTTAGATCGTACTCTTGATCAATGTGATGGACTTAAGGGGGCAGACATGAGAGCTGCTGAGTGCACCCTATTTAGGAAAATCGAGTGCGCATCTTCAATATATTTGAGCACCAGGATTTTGAGGTTTAAATCTACAGATTCTTCTAAATCTCGACGAAACGTAACTAAGTCTGTTCCAGGTGGTAGCAGTCGTCCTTTTATTCGGAGCGGAGTCAAAAACAACCACAAGAGGAAGATAATCAGAGGAGAGCTAATACTCAGTCCTGATGGACAAATTGTCTGGACGCATCCCATTACATACGAAGAAGTCAATAGCACTGGGTGTGTGCCTTCGGGCATACGGAACCTATTATTGTGGTTACTGGCAGGGCGTCTCTCTCTTAAATACTCATTGATTTCACACCTACGTTCATGCATTTTGGCTTTATTTTTACGGCATCCCCTAAACCATGCCTCATTCTTTCCTCATTTGGTACAACAGAAGATTCTTGGCGTTGGACAGTTAGATGATCCTGGGCACACACAGATGTAAGGCCTCATACAATAGTTTTTGGTATGACTAAATCCTTGGCATCTCTGGCAGTGAATAACGTCCAAAGTTTTCTTGGGAATTGCTACAATTACTCTTTGGTGCCCAACTTTGTTAACTTTCATTGCATCTTTGTTAATAGCCTTATGAGCCAGATCAATGAAGAAAAAATTATTGGGGATCAATTCTTCCTAAGCTAGTGTATAACTTTTCGGGCGCGAGGGTTGTGTACGTGGAGAACATTATGGCCATGTGCCCAAAATGGCTCTTTAATACGCTCTTCTGGCCAAGTTTCATATTATTAGTAGAGATGCCACGAATAGTGATTTTTCCGAATACCGAATATTAGGCCACGCTTTTGACCGAATACCGAATATTTGGCCGCCGAATAGTCGGCAATTCATGTGTTACAGAAATCCAAATTTAAATAAATATAAGATCATCAAATGACAAATGTTTGGTTGCCATCTTTCTTGAACCGCATCTTAAATTTTCAGACGCTCTTAAAATGAGTTGCGATGACAGATGATGACTCTTCTCCGGTTCGTAAAAAAGCCTGTATAAATAAGAATAGTAAAGCCAATGAAATAAACAAATGTTTCTGGAATTGATAAAGAGAATTCGCAAACGAGCATGCCGAGAAGAAAAGTGCTATTGCGAATGAAATAGATTTTTTGGTAGGAACTCCTTGCCTGGATCGGAAGCAGCGTATATAGTGAGAGGTTGTTCTCAGAAGCAGGCATTGTCTACGAAGAAAAACGGAATCGCTTACTGTCTACAAATGACGAAAAAATTATATTCGTTTACCATAACTTGCCTCTTGTAAATTTTATGTATTAAATACATATATATATATATATATAATATAAATTAAATGTAATAATAAATAAATTTCTATCAATTAAGATTTTAATTGTGCAATTTTTGTTGATGATTTGGAATACCGAATATCAAAAAAGTGGCCGAATAGGCCGAATACCGAACAGTTGCTGAATATTAGTGGCATCTCTAATTATATTAGCCTAAAGGCCCTTGATCTAATTAGGCTGATAAGTGGTATGGTGCGTATTCATTTCTTTAAGATGTCGCACTAGAATACGATACGATTTGGAATTCGCAGTATAGACTCTTACTTTACCATTTCTACCGACTTTGAGAGCATTATTTGAGTTTGGCTCAAGTTCAGACATCAAGTTCTGCTTCCAACTGGTTTACTTTTAATACATCCTCAATGTTGGTGGTGGTTTTCGCAATCTGGGTACGCTCTATTCATTTCAGCATTTTGATCAATTTCGATCTCAGCAGCCAACATTTTTCTCTTCTTCATTAGCAAGTAATGAAAATCAGTTTCTGGAAGTTGTAGATTCCTACAGGGAGGGAGTAACCGTTGCTAACTGAGTAGCAATAGTTTCCCTTCGTCGGGTGATGTTATTTATAAAAATAAAAACTTCAAAAAATTTTACATTCAACTTAAACCGTGTTTGAATCTCTTTACTGGGTTGGATTTACCGATGAAAGACGGTTTACTATTTTTGGCTGTTGAGATTTGAGGGATGCCATGGAGACCTCGACATATGATACCTACAATAGTTCGAAGGATATGGAATGGTGTACACAAAAATCCACAATTCAAACGTTAAACCTGACAGTAATCGGAGACTGCAAATGATATAGTGCTGTATGTCAGAATAGGGTCTGGCCTAAAAAGTATACAAAATAATGTGTAGTTGTGGACGCGTTGAAAGATCTTGAGATGATGTACGCGAATGGGTGCACACTATGTACTCAAGTTAGTGATCTTTCGCATTTGAAAGTATGGAATAGGTGGTTAAGAATGAATTTAACGTAACGAGCGCTGGTCAGAAAGTCTCTCAATTATAAGAAACATGCCTACTTAACCTGTGAAACAGCTTGGATGGGGCCAAGTATTCGCTGGGGCATTTGTTTGGAATTGAAAGGGATTTTAGTAATAAATTGAATGAGATATGAGAACTGGGAATATGCTTACTAACATCAAGAATATCCGTGGACACCATCAGCATAAAAGCACATATTAGATAGGATTTGCTCAAGGTGTATAATACAAGGCCTTACTGTTAACCCTTTGTAGCTATCTGGTGCTCTTCATTCGGAAAAGGAAAAGGTCTATTGTAATGTAATGGTGTACTAAAGATCTAGGGGCCTTTTTTTAGAGGAAATTTATAAAGGTTTTCTAAGACTAGTGCTTGCCTATGTCTCAGTGATTCGGTGGTCTGTTTTATTTCAGCACTACTCTTTAAACAAGAGAGCGTATGCACAGGTGCAATGAGCATCAAGTCCGGTTATGCTCAAAATACCATGTTCGATTTATCTGAATACAAAGCAAGGCGATCAAATATAAATAAATAAATTTAGTCATAGAGATATATGTGCAAAGATTTTTTGCATACCAGGGGAAAGTCTCACTGCAACTGTCAGACTGACATTGAATGTGAAGTTTCCTCGGCAAGAGGAATGGGAAATTCAACGTACGTTCTGTGCGGCTTTCATCATATTTTCTACAAAGTCGGAGCTAAATATTGAATGAAACTAGATGCAGTGTTATTTTTCAAATATTGGTTCTCAGGTATCACTGTAAGTACCTCGTGGGATTCCCAATTATTCGTCTTAATTTTGTGTGGCATCGACTAAATTCCCCGGGGAATTCATCTCTTTCATATCTCTTCTTTCCGACACACTGCTAGCTCTTTCTCTAAAAGTGAAGTAATGGACTCGAAGAGTCTAAATATTATTGTGTGGCTTTGGTTACTTTAAAGCACACCTTACATTCGTTGATTATATAGCACTTGTTGACGAGGAAAGTTATTTTGATATTAAATTATGTGGCAGTAAATGCTTAAACTGAATAATTTAATTAATGTCTCAACTTCCCATTTCAGCATCCGACAGCTTAACTACAACATAATGAAATGACAGCAAAATGTAAAACAATAAAGAACTGCTTCGTTGAAATAAGCGAAAAATCACGTTTGCTGACGTAAAAATATCGCCTAAAAACGTGTCAAATATAGGACAAATAGAGAACAGAGAATTAATGGTTTTACATATAAGCTGCAAGGGCAATGAAACAATTACACATATTCTATACCAGTTAAGAACATAACGCAATATAACGCAACTCAGTAATATTATACAATTAAACGTCCGCACAATCCACCAATCCTTCAATCAAGCAAGCTAATCAAAACGCTTATATTCGCTGTAAGGTTAGTGAGAACGCTAAAAAGTGATAGGAATAAAGTGAGAAGATATCTTGCACAAAAACCTGAAACATTCCCCCGCATAGTATGGCCTCGGTCGCCGCTTGGCTGCCATTCGCACGGGCGGCGGCCATCGGTTGGGTACCAATCGCCACCCACCCACTGCCACCACCACCTATACCGAAGGATCGCCGAAAAACCGACGATGAGAAGCTTCTAATTAATGTCTCTGGGCGTCGTTTCGAGACTTGGCGTAACACGCTCGAAAAGTATCCTGACACATTGCTCGGCTCGAACGAGAGGGAGTTCTTCTACGATGAGGATTGCAAAGAGTACTTCTTCGATCGGGATCCGGATATATTCCGGCACATACTCAACTACTACCGTACTGGGAAATTGCATTACCCGAAACACGAGTGTCTCACCAGCTACGATGAGGAATTAGCGTTTTTCGGCATCATGCCAGACGTAATCGGTGACTGTTGCTATGAGGACTACCGCGACCGGAAACGTGAAAATGCTGAGCGCCTTATGGACGATAAACTGTCTGAGAACGGCGATCAGAATTTACAGCAGCTAACAAATATACGCCAGAAGATGTGGCGTGCCTTTGAGAATCCGCATACGTCGACATCGGCACTCGTCTTCTACTACGTCACTGGATTTTTCATCGCTGTCTCCGTTATGGCCAATGTGGTCGAAACAGGTATAACTATAAAAATATACATATATAAATAAATGTAACTATTTCTTGAAATGGTAATGTTCACTTAAAGTTCCATGTGGTCATCGTCCGGGCCGTGCTGGAACATTGCCCTGCGGCGAGCGTTACAAGATCGTCTTCTTTTGTCTGGATACTGCGTGTGTTATGATCTTCACAGCTGAATATCTGCTGCGATTGTTTGCGGCACCGGATCGCTGTAAGTTTGTACGCAGTGTCATGAGTATTATTGACGTGGTCGCCATTCTGCCGTACTATATCGGTTTGGGTATCACTGACAATGACGACGTGAGTGGCGCATTTGTAACTCTACGCGTCTTCCGCGTCTTTCGTATCTTCAAATTCTCGCGGCACTCGCAAGGTCTGCGCATACTCGGCTACACGCTCAAATCCTGTGCTTCCGAATTGGGTTTCCTTGTCTTCTCACTGGCGATGGCCATTATCATATTTGCTACTGTAATGTTCTATGCTGAGAAGAATGTGAACGGCACCAATTTCACATCGATTCCGGCCGCTTTTTGGTACACCATTGTCACAATGACGACGTTAGGGTGAGTACCCTTTTGAAGAATTTACTCTTATTGGTGTTCAGAATTACATTGCTGCACTTATGCCTCTCTTCCAGTTATGGTGACATGGTGCCGGAGACAATAGCTGGTAAAATCGTGGGAGGTGTTTGTTCACTCAGCGGTGTGCTTGTAATCGCCTTACCTGTACCTGTTATTGTATCTAACTTCAGTAGGATTTACCATCAAAATCAACGCGCCGACAAGCGGAAAGCACAAAGGGTGAGTTGAGCCTTCTTAACGGTATACGTTATGAACACACAAACCCTCACTAATTTAACATCCCTATCTACAATTGATCCACAGAAAGCCCGTTTGGCGCGCATACGCATCGCGAAGGCCTCGTCGGGTGCCGCCTTTGTCAGCAAGAAGAAGGCTGCGGAGGCACGCTGGGCGGCCCAGGAATCCGGCATCGAGTTAGACGACAACTACCGCGACGAGGACATCTTTGAACTGCAGCATCACCATTTGCTGCGGTGTCTTGAAAAGACCACGGTATGTATTAACTACTACACTACTTCATACACCAACGCCCTCCGGCACAAGTATTCCTTGTTCGCGTTTTCATTTAGTCCGATTTGTAGGAATTCCGCTTTCTATTAGTTGTTAACGGTTGTGTTCTCTTTTGCGTTTCTTTTTCGACAGATGTAGCGACAACATTTGACATTTCTTATAACACACAAGCGCAATAACAACTACAACTATTTTACAACAACAACACTACCACCATCAAAACCACCCACACACAAAATATTAAAAAGTGCATTAACAAGAAATCCAAAGTGGGATTGCTATCAACTCAGAATCTTAAAAGGACTTTGTCACTTCTTTCGAACAAACTGTAAATGTGCTTATTTTTATGTGTTTTATCTTTTAATGATTAATATTTTTTTGTACATAAATGTTACCTTTTAACTTATCGTTTTTTATTTACATAGTACTTTCAAGTGCAATTTTTTATACTCCTTATAATTTTACTATGAAGTTCATTACAGAGTGAAAGATATTATGGATACTCCATAAAGTACAATTTTTTTGATCAACTCAACGACGCGAGGTGATCTATCCCTTTCCGTCTGACCTTTTTTTAAATTAGTCCTGAGCTTTTGCACGAAAATATTTATCTCATATGCTGAATAATTGTCGGAATTCAACATAATTGATTACTGGGACGGGTAACCTCCGTACAAACCTATGGATCAATAGTAATTTCTTATATGATTATTTATTTCTGTGTTTATTATTAATTATTTATTTATTTATTATTATTATTTATTCATATTATTTATTATTATTTTTTTACCGAACCGAACTGAATTGAACTGAAATTTGGGCTTTTCAATACTAGATATATACCTTGAAATTTTCAATAAGCTGATTTAAATGGAATGTGGAGTCTCTCACGAATTCTTGGGTTAAATTTACGTTCCTACAAATTTACGTGTTTGCTTATTGACGAATAATCTTAAAATGTACTTTTCTATGAATGAACGTCAAATAAAATCTATATATAAAAATATGGTTGTTTGTCTGTCTGTATGTCCGAAGCCTATAAACCCCAACACCGTTTGGCCGAACACCATGAAAATTGATACATAGATAGATGTTATCGTGGATAAGCTTTTTATGTGAAGTTCAATGCGAAAGTCTACCGGGAAGGCGAGAAATTCCATCCAATTTTGTAGCATAAAATCTCTATATTGCTTCATCATTTTGCCGTTGATATGTATGTCATATTCGAGTCTGACAATTAAAATAAATTCAAAACATTTTGTGTCAATCGAAACTTTAGTTGGTTATTGGTTCATTCAAATCGATAAAATCAATTTAGTGTATTCCAAATTTGATGTGGAAAAAATGCGGCTGGTAAGGTGTCGAAATCAAAATATTAGTGGGATTACGTGGCAGTAAGGCAAGAACATGATTGTGGAGTCAAAAGATGGACGAACAGCATAGTCAGCGTTTGGTGACAAATCGAATCAGAATTTCTTAAGCGCCATCCATTTTGACTTTAAATTCGTTGAATTCGACGAGTTTGGGTTTCAGATACAACAGTTGCAAAAGTATCAGTCGAGCTTGGAACAAAGAGCACTGTTTATCAATATTGCAATCAAAGAGTATACATTCATATAGAGGTTACATTTCTCCCTTAAAAAAAGGTTCAACTTAAGTGCGGTAGAATATTCTAAATATTCTGTTGGTTTGCAAAAGCTAAACAGCAAGCAAATGGCCGGACGTCGAAACGCCGTAAAAGGGGAAAATATTCAATGATAAGTTAATTATAAAAAGCACAAGAAAAACATAATAAAAAAAAATCAAAGACATTGTCTTCCTTTTATTTTTTTGAACGTTTTTTATTTGCAAGGTGGTCGAGAATATTACGCAAATTGTGTAGATTTCCTTAATTTACACTACAAACTAAATCGAGCCATGGCTGCCTTGTATTTCGCCTATATTCATTTATATGAATGAAACGAAAACACCAGGCGGTCAGAAAAAGAAGAATGCATGTACAAAAAGCAAAATCGTACAAAAATATTCCACACAATACACAATAAGAAACCAATACATTCTTATATACGCACTATACCTAAACAACAAGGTCACTCACACAATGGCAAGTTTAATTCTTGACTTCAACTTCTTGAAGACAATTTTCGGTTGTGTCAGAAAACAAAATCCATTTCAAGATCAAGTACAGTGAATGCACATTCATTGAACAGCCAAAGAAACCCAAGTGGTATTTCTAACTACCGCCGAATTTCCATAAGTCAAATTTTTATAAGTCGAATATCTCCATGACTCGAATTGAGAAGAAATTTGTAGCGAAAAATCTACAATATGTCTTCCATAACTCGAATATCCCCATAATTCGAACTTTTGTTATGCATTATGGTGATTCGAGATTTGGAAGTTTGACTGTACGAGGAATACGCACATTAGATAGAAACGAAAACCGCCAAGGTCGAGTCTCAATCGCGCAAAGCAAATACGTCATCCTTACTTTGTGTTGTGTTCTTCCCCCTTCTTTCCTTGTAATCGGCAAAGAAGACAAAAACAAAGGTCTAGACTTTGTCGTTGCGTGAGCGTAGGCAAATTTATTTTCTTGTCTTTTTTATATTCGCGGTAGCGCAGCGCCTGTCACTATCACTTGGACATTCGCTGTCTTCTTTCCTTGTTCTCCCAAATTATGAGCAAATAAGAAAAACACAAATATCACATGCTTTGTTGTTGGGTTGCGAAGGCACAATTTATTTCTTTCTTTCCTCATATTGGCAGAAGAGCAGCTGGTTTGATTTCGTTTTCGTATTGGACACTTGCTGGTTCTTGCTGTTTTTTCTGTTTGCCTGGCAGTAAATTCAAAAAATAGTACTTTATTATTTATTACGTACTACAAGAATTTTAAATCATTATGCATGGACTGTATAGAGTTCCTGCTTGAAGAGCCAACGTACTAAACCTACCCCCTTCCGTTAAGCAGGCACCTAATATGTTTCTACGACTACTTTCGGCCTATTAACTATTCATCATCCATTTATACCAAAACATAACACCAAATAAAAAAACCTGACCTTACTTTACCCACCATGGAAATAAATCCAAGTCAACGCAATCAGCAACTGCGCCAAACCAATACATGTTCCTTTTACCCTATCATTCCCACAACAATATCAATACATATAAATACAAATGGGTGACGGGAATTAAAACAACAAAAATAAAGGTGATACACAGAAATTCCTTTTCACGCTAATTCACGCCAAGTACACAAAATTGGGCAAGACAATAAAAAATGCGCGCGTTCAGTAGTTACCAGAATGAGATTGCTACACAGCGGCCTACACTGGTATGTCGATGTTAATAGCAGACAAATAACATAAGCTAATAGCGCCAAACTCCTGGAAAATGCCATAAAAAACTTAAGAGAGAAATGTAAACTCTATATGAATCAGATCTCTCTGATTGAAATGCTTTGAGGTTTTGACACGAAATGCCGGAAATATGCTGTGCGAGAGGAAAGGTAAAAAAAAAGAAATAATTAAAATTTAGTAAGCGTGGCGTGGTGGTAGAGAACTGATTTCAGCCATCCAGTGGAGCAACCTGATTAGATCTTTTGTACCCTATACCCTGCCTTTTTGATAAAGGCTAGAAGGTTCTTTGTCGAGGAGTTCCTGATCAGAACAGGTGACACAGAGTCTTGTATCAGGAAATCTAGACGAAGCTTGGAAAATGCCGGACACTCCCAAAGGAGGGGAAGACTAGATTCTGCGTCTTCTAAACAGAGCCTACACTGTAGGGTGGATGACAAACCTAGTTTGGGCAGATGATGATTTAGGCGGTGGTGACCGTTTAAGTAGCCCACAAGCAGTCTTAGGTCCGATCTACCAATGGCTAAGTTTGGTGGGGTGACTCCGGGGGAGATGAGCAGTTAGGCTTGACGAAGCCCCTTTCTGCTTGCCCAAAGGTCTAGGGTGACAACTCTGAACCATTCCTCGATAAATGACTAGGCCGTGGCCCAGCCAATACCGATATAGGGTTCAGGGCCAATGAATCAGGAGTAGGACCCAGCGCTCGCCAGTTCATTAGCAGCTTCATTAGCCTCGAAGCCTTGGTGACTAAGTACCCAGCACAACGTGACCCTATTGTGTCGCGACAGTAGCTGGGTTGAATCAAAGCAGTCCCTTACACTCCTGGATAAAAATTTCCAGGACGTAAGTGCCTTGATCGCCGCTTGGCTATCGGAAAAGATATATATATTTTGACCTCTTGGTCCCTTTGCCAGAAGGTTTCACGCACAGATCCTTGTATTTGGTCCGAAAATCCCTTCTCCGGTACCCGTTTCTATTCTAGAACCATCAGTGAACCATGTGTTGCCACTGGGCCTAGGGCCCGGGTTACCGACTTCCCAGTCAACTTCCCTCTGTGAGGAGAGCGTGAAGGGCCGGCCGAAGCGCAACTCCGTGGTGATATGGTCTGTTCTGATGCAGATTGAGATCGTATGGATTACGCTAAGTACGCCGAGTGACCAGCCATCGGGCAGGTTCACATGGCCTCGGTCATATCGAGGCAAGAAAGCCGCTAGAGCTTGTCGCATTGCCGCATAGCTGTTGCCTGAAGCATCCTAGGCCACCACATGAGACCCGCATAAGTGACGACGGGTCTGACTACCATGGTGTATAATCAGTAGATCAGTTTTGGAGATAGACCCCATGTTCTACTATATAACCGTCTACAAGCCCACATGGCTCTGGTGGTTTTGTTGAATACTGCTTTAAGGTGAGCATTCCAGTTCAGACGTTTATCCAAAATTACCCACAGATATTTGACCTCATTGGATAGTTCAATGGAAGTACCGTTCAACCGAACTGGACCAATGTCCGGTTTGTACCTTTTTGAAAAGGGTACCAATACAATCTTCTGTGGGTTAATGCAGAGACCCTCTCTGTTGCACCAGTTGTTGACGATTTGGAGGGCGGAGCACATTACGTCCGTGATATTTCAATCGAATCTCCCCGACACACTAATGGCTAGGTCATCTGCGTATCCTACGATCTCATAGCCAAGTGAGATCATCTTTGCCAAAAGATCGAGTGAAACATGCCCTAAAGAGACCAATTAGTGGTGGGTTGATTATGTCGAGGCAGTTTTGCAGCAAAGCTGGACACAAGGCCCAGGGCCTTGGCTAATGTGCATATGATCCGACAGCGAGGCTTTCTCAGAGACATACCAGTCCCATGGGGACTGGCTTATGGCCCTGTTGGCAAGGGTGAGATCAAGTACCTCCTGCCTGGAAGCGGTTGCAAAGGTTGGTTTACACCCCCTGTTTGCTATATCTAAATCTGAGCTCATATTATAGTTAAGTAGGTACTCATTCCTTGGGTTGATGTCACTGCTGCCCCAGATTGTGTGGTGGTCATTAGCATCGAAACCGATAATCATTTGTCGATTTGTCCGGTGGCAGTGCTCGACAAGCATCTGGACTTCCAGATATGGGATGTTCGTGGTGGCCGCAGGGAGGTAAGCTGAAGCGAGGACAATTTCCTGTACGCCTGTTGCCGCAGAAACCACCACGATGGCCGCTGTGATGTCTCTAAGTATAAATTGGTTTAGTGGGGTGTAATGGATACTATTATCAATTAAGATAGCCGAGCGAGGGGTTTCTCCCGAGCTGTGCTAAAGCAACTTACCTGATTGGGTCGCTAATCCACGAACATAGCCACCTGTCATACAAGGCTCCTGTATTAGCGAGAGGGTGAGTTTGTTTTCGGCGAATAGTCTGCATACACTGGCCGACGCCCCTATGCCGTGATGTAGATTCGCCTGATGGACTTTAATTTTCATTTGGGTCCTTCTTCAGGGAGCGCAACACCAGGTCGCTGGGCTTTGAGGTGCGTGGCCAATTACCACGATCGCCCTTTGTGATTCCCTGCCTCAGCGAATTCGGGTTGGAAGCCGGCCCTGGCCTAGTGCCTCCCACTTTTTGGGATGTTGATGCCGAGGCAGAGAGTGATTACCCGCTCCGCGAGATCGGCTGCGCGGCTGACGGTTTAGCCAGCTTAACATCCTGGCCAGCACAGGAAGCTGGCTTTGGGGCGGGGCCGCTCGGCGGGCCCGCAGGTACCAATAAGCCACTTGTCGGCGAGGTGGAGGATGAGTCAGCCTTGATGGTGGACAACCCTGGGGTTGCGGGTGAAATCACTGGGGCCACAGTTGTCGGCACGATTGTTGTTTGCTTGGCGGTCGTGGAGGATTCTAAGCCCACCTCTTTCGGCACAGGCGTCGCTTCTTCGGTCGCAGCGTGGATTTCAGCAGCAGGGGGCACCCGCTCCACATCAGCTGCAGCACTCTCTCCAGCTTCCAGTGGGGCGCCACAAAGCTGATGCTGATTGGGGTTATCTTTCAGCATCAGCTTGCTGTGGCTAAAGCGGTAGCCGATGATGCCCTTACGTGGGGCCAGAGCCTTCTAAGTTTCATCATCGACAATGGCTAGGAAGTGCAATTGGTGGCCATTTGCCGAACGGTGCACTACCTTTTACGTAGCCGCTTCCGGGAAGGGGCTCTGGGCGGCTATGAAGGCAAGGGCTCTCTCGTTGCTGGGTTTTCCGCTATGCGGGAAATTACCACGAATTATGTGCGTCTGAGGGAAGTGGTCCCCATCGACAAGTTCGATGTCCATAGAGCACTTCTATTTGATGGTTTTTCCTCAACCATGTCACTGTGAACATCGTGGAACAGGTTATCTCTATCCAAACGCTTCGGGGGACACATCCCTCGAATTCTGTTTTGGGGTTGTCTTCCGGTTTTTTGATAACAACCTTCAAGATAGCCTCTTGCAGCAGTGCTACATGCTCAGCAGTAAGGGGTTTCTTTGATGGGCCGGTTGGGATAAACCCAAGTTTGACACTGCTTGCTACCCGGCTGTAGGAAGCTTTATCTGACTCCACATGAGTCCGCTTATGTTTCTTGGTATTGTTCATACCGGGCGATTGCTCCTCGTGTTCTTTTGATGACGGCTTTCTCGCAGCTATTAGAAAGCCTTAGGGCCCCTGCCTGTGCTGTTTGGTGGTTAGGCAGACAAAGGGTTATCCTTTGTCCAAATGAAGTTGGTGAAGTTGCGGACCTGCCTCCGTGCCGACGGATTTTTGCGACGGAAGGTTGGAGGAAGAGGACATGGATTCCTACGAAATGGTCGTCAAGCCGCAGTTTGGTGCCTCCACTGAAAAACCACCTGACTTATCCTCTCCAAATGGATTTTGGGTAGTTGGTCGATCCACGATCTCTTGCACGTGCCCAATGGCTTCGAGTTAAGGAGTGTTGACCGGCAGCCCTATCGCAGCAGAGTTGGTGTTGCCCAAGTCCGTAAAGGTATGGCCAGCGGATGATGCATTTAGAGCTGAATCGCACTCATTTAAGGTTTTCGTGTGTATAATATTTGGTCACACGAGTAATCGGGAAGACATCCCGTTACCAGTGTAGGTCTAATTGAAAGTGGATGGCGAGAGGTATCCAGAGTCCGCATACTAAAGATCAGGCACCCTCATGACCATACATCCCTTGGCGTACGCTGTTCCACCGTGGATTAGGGTAATTTATTTAAGAGAGTGGCACTTCTCTCCTCCCGACTACCATTCGCCAGCATCCGAGGCAGAGACATGACCTTACCACGAATCTGTTTCTAACCACCCCCACGGAGAGGGTGTAGTCACACTACCAGCAGTGTTCGCAGTTATGGCACATTAGAGACATTATCGAGACTACATTAACACAAACTTAAATACAAGCATTCCACTGAGATCACCCGACAACGTAGATTCAGCTATAGTCCACCTAAACGATACCATTGAGAAGGCAGTATTGCAAGCAACTCCGGACAAGATAATATACCATGTAAAGCGATACACATCCACTACGCTTCGCAAATTAATATGTACAAAACGAAAACTGAAAAAAGCATGGACCATTTGAATATCCCCCGATGCGAAAAATAAATATAACAATGCAACTAAAGAAATCAGAAAATATCTCCAAAATCAGAAAAATTACGAAATCACGAAGTATTTACAGAGGCTAACACCGACAAGCTGTACCGACTACTCTCTGTGGAAAGCTACAAAAAAACTGACAAATAAAACAATACACCAGGCACCTATAAAAATGGTCAATGGATCCTGGGCAGTAACGAACCTAGACAAGGCGACAGTGCTAGCGAATTATTATGAAAAAATATTTGATGATGAAACACTCAACGAAAATGACTGTCATATAACTTCGACAGTTACTCTCCAGCCAACTAAAAAAAACATGCACAAATGAAATACTCAAATGTATAAAGCAAGACATAAAGCCCAAAAAAGCACCCGGGTATGACAAAATTGACGGAAAACTTTTAAGGGAGCTACCACTTCAAGCAGTGGTATACATACGTAATATTTTCAACGCGACAATTAGATTAAATTACTTTCCTAAAGTATGGAAAGTGGCTGGAGTCATTGCAATTCCAAAACCTGGTAAAGACGTATATAATCCAGCATCATATAGACCAATTAGCTTACTTCCAGTGCTGTCAAGAATATTCGATAAGCTCCTGTGCCAGCGACTGTTACCTATTATAGAACGCAAACATATAATACCTGACCACCAATTTGGCTTTGGACGAAAACACTCGACCATACAACAAATCCATCGTGTTACTCATAAAATTTTAAACGATCTTGACGACAAAAAGTTTTTCATAGGAGGTTTTCTAGATGTAGAAAAGGCATTCGACAAAGTTTGGCACAAAGGACTAATCAGCAAATTGCGCAATATATTCCCGCATAACGTACTACAGATATTAGTACACTATATCACAGAAAGACATTTTTTCGTTAAGTACTCAGATGAATATTCCACATTAAGAAAAATCAAAACAGGCGTACCACAAGGAAGTGTACTAGGACCGTTATTATACACTATTTTACAGAGGACATACCATCACCAAATGACGACGCTTCAATGATAGCCACATTTGCTGATGACACTATAATACTTAGCGCACATAGACAAGTAAACATAGCAACATCTAAACTACAACAGCATCTGGATACTACCCTAAGGTGGTTTGAAAAGTGGCAAATAAAAGTAAATAATACCAAAACAGTACATGTTATATATACAACTAAAACAAGATTCACACCACCTCGTATAGCGATTGACAGAGCTGACGTAAAAATTGATAATGTAGTCAAATACCTAGGATTATATATTGACAACAAACTCAACTGGAAATACCATATACTTAAAAAACGGGATCAAATCAAGCTGAGGATTAGTCAATTATATTGGCTGCTCAAATCAAAATTAACATTAGAAAACAAAATACTGATCTACAAAGCCATTATAAGACCAATCTGGACGTACGGAGCACAAATCTGGGGAACGGCCAAAAATCAAATACAGACATAATACAAAGACAACAATCAAAAATCATTCGTATGATCACCAAGGCTGGGTGGTATATAACTAACAATGATCTGCATCGTGATCTTAATATTCCAACAGTAACAGAGGATATTACAAAAATAAGTCGTATCTACCAGACCAAGCTTACCCAACACCCAAATGTTGGTGTCAACCTACTACCAATACAGGAACTACAATGCAGACGCAGGTTACAGAGGACAAGGCCAGTGGATCTGGTTGAATAAATTCGAAACTATATATATATATATCTCAATACCACTTTTTTTTTCTTTGTTTTTGTTTAATGTGTTTATTTTTTTATTTTATATTTTTATTACATTTGTGTTTGCTTTACTATATTTTGCACTATAATTGTATTAATTTAATTTAAATGTATATTATTTTTGTTACTATTTTGATTTTTTTCCCCCTACATCCTTACAAAAATAAAAAACTTTTGTGATCTGCTCACATAAATTAGTTACAACCCTGAAATAACTTTTAAACCATGTACTAATAGTCTTAATAAAAAATAAAGACATATGTACACGACATATGGGAAATTTAAAAAATAAAAATAAAAATGCTGTTTTTTCGAAAACAATTTGTACTGCTTAAGCTTCGTGCCGTTTTGTGGTGTTCCGCTGCAACTTGCCTTGAGGCCACTAAGCCCAGCGGATGTGCTCGTACCGATTAGTTGCCCTAGTTCTTAGTGCTGCATTCTATCCAGGCTAGCTCTTCGCCATTGTCTGACGTCGACTCGACAGTATCGTCCTGCTCTGTTATCCTCCTCCCATCCTTCTTCTGACTATTAAGGTCAGTCGGCGACCTGTTCTTGTTAATTTATTTATTTTCTTTTTGTTCCCACGAGTTGGGGAGACGGGGTTGGTCCATCTGGATCCACGCTACGCAGGTAAGGTTAATAATCCGGAGGACGGCTGGTATGCAGATGCTCCGTTTGCGGTTGGGATATTTGAGATCCCCAAACCTGGCTAACTCTCTACATGGATCGCATGACACCTTAGTCCAGCCCCTCCTCCGACCATGCTCAGGAGTATTGTCCAGCTCTGGCACTACTTAAGAGTGAGAGTATTGGGAATTGCAATCTGAGCTGAGCTGGGTTCGCTCTGACAACACAAGAGCTACAATAGCGTCCCCATTTGAAGGCGAAACTCTCCAGGACGGTTCAGTCGGAGGAATTTTTTCCACCCATCAATATCATGTTATTATGTAGACATTTAATTCATTTTAAAGTTTCACTGGACATTTCTGTCGAATGATTCAGTTATCAGTTCAGTTATGATTTTATTGTTGCCAGTGCCTTTTTTTCAAATAAATCTCCTTGTAACAATTGATAGCGTATTTCATTAATTTAAACGTTTTTCATCAGGCTCATAATCAGAAAGAATTTTCATTGCCTGTGAAGTAAGTTGCATCACTTTCGAAATAAGAATACTTGTTAATTTCAGGTGCAATAGTGCGTGTTCAACATTAATACCAATCAAAAGTTCGTCATTAAGGTTTCATCGCGTGATATCAATAGCTTGTAAGTAATGGCCTCTCCATACCTTCAAATCTTACTATGTTTACTAATGCATTTTGGTCATATTTCACGCCAACTTCCACTCACATTTTATTTGCTTCTATCCATGACAAATTTCTGTTTTCGATAGCCACAATAATGGTATAAATTTTCCACAAGTCCCTTCGACTTTTTGATAATCAAGACTGTGATGGTTTCGTTAATCATGTGATTGTCCTGCTGCCGTCGAGTAGAGCCAATGGGGCTGCCCATCTGGGGGTTGCTGGACAAAGACTCTTCTTTCTTATGTTTTGACGAGAACCTGATTCGATAATAAGAAAAAATGTTTTTTGGGCCATGTGACCGAGTTGTGGTGCCATCTGCTGGGACGAGGAGCCCCGCCAATATGTGGTGTTTTGATGGCGATTAATTAATTGTTAATAATTAATCCAATTAATAGTTATTATATATTTACTAAATTAATTAACAAATAATAGTAGGTAATAATTTTTTTGAAGACGGAGTGGAAGAGGAAAAATTGGAAAGTACGGTGATCATGCCTGAGATGGGAATCGAACCCACGACCTCTGGAATGGCAGCCAAGTGCACTATAACCTCTACGCTACCGAGCGTGTTGTTGTAAACACAAATGTAAACAAACAATTTGAAAATGCCGAAAACGAACGAAAAAAGAAAGTTAATTGAAATAAGTACAGAAAAGGCGTAAATAATTCATTCTTATATGCAAATCAATTGTTAATTAAATTAAATTTGTACACAAACAATTTCTAACTTACCTCTGCCGTTTCTTTTACCGTATGATTGAGCAGACTAGCTGTCAATTTGTTTACCACGTGTTAAAAATACAACGTTTACAACATATGCACACAAATTTTTTGTTTTTTTCTTTCTTTCCCATATGTCGTGTACATATGTCTTTACTTTTCATTAAGACTATTAGTACATAGTTTAAACGTTATTTTAGGGTTATAGTTAACTTATGTGAGCAGATCACAAAAGTTTTTCATTTTTGTAAAGATATAGGGGAAAAAATCAAAATAGTAACAAAAATAATATACATTTAAATTAAATTAATACAATTATAGAGCAAAATATAGTAAAGCAAACACAAATGTAATAAAAATATAAAATAAAAAAATAAACACATTAAACAAAAACAAAGAAAAAAAAAGTGGTATTGAGATATATATATATATAGTTTCGAATTTATTCAACCAGATCCACTGGCCTTGTCCTCTGTAACCTGCGTCTGCATTGTAGTTCCTGTATTGGTAGTAGGTTGACACCAACATTTGGGTGTTGGGTAAGCTTGGTCTGGTAGATACGACTTATTTTTGTAATATCCTCTGTTACTGTTGGAATATTAAGATCACGATGCAGATCATTGTTAGTTATATACCACCCAGCCTTGGTGATCATACGAATGATTTTTGATTGTTGTCTTTGTATTATGTCTGTATTTGATTTTTGGCCGTTCCCCAGATTTGTGCTCCGTACGTTCAGATTGGTCTTATAATGGCTTTGTAGATCAGTATTTTGTTTTCTAATGTTAATTTTGATTTGAGCAGCCAATATAATTGACTAATCCTCAGCTTGATTTGATCCCGTTTTTTAAGTATATGGTATTTCCAGTTGAGTTTGTTGTCAATATATAATCCTAGGTATTTGAATATATTTTCAATTTTTACGTCAGCTCCGTCAATCGTTATACGAGGTGGTGTGAATTTAGTTTTAGTTGTATATATAACATGTAATGTTTTGGTTTTATTTACTTTTATTTTCCACTTTTCAAACCACCTTAGGGTAGTATCCTGATGCTGTTGCAGTTTGGATGTTGCTGTGTTTACTTGTCTATGTGCGCTAAGAATTATAGTGTCATCAGCAAATGTGGCTACCATCGAAGCATCGACATTGGGTGATGGTATGTCCGTTGTAAAGAGAGTGTATAACAACGGTCCTAGTACACGCCTGTTTTGATTTTTCTTAATGTGGAATATTTATCTGAGTACTTAACGAAAAAATGTCTTTCTGTGATATAGTGTACTAATATCTGTAGTACGTTATGCGGGAATATATTGCGCAATTTGCTGATTAGTCCTTTGTGCCAAACTTTGTCGAATGCCTTTTCTACATCTAGAAAACCTCCTATGAAGAACTTTTTGTCGTCAAGATCGTTTACAATTTAATGAGTAACACGATGGATTTGTTGTATGGTCGAGTGTTTTCGTCCAAAGCCAAATTGGTGGTCAGGTATTATATGTTTGCATTCTATAATAAGTAACAGTCGCTGGCACAGGAGCTTCTCGAATATTTTTGACAGCACTGGAAGTAAGCCAATTGGTCTACGGTCCACGTTTTGGAATTGAAATGACTCCAGCCACTTTCCATACTTTAGGAAAGTAATTTAATCTAATTGTCGCGTTGAAAATATTACGTATGTGTATCACTGATTCAAGTGGTAGCTCCCTTAAACGTTTTCAGTCAATTTTCTCATATCCGGGTGCTTTTTTGGGCTTTATGTCTTGCTTTATACATTTGAGTATTTCATTTGTGCATGTTTTTTTTAGTTGGCTGGAGAGTAACTGTCGAGTTTATATCAGTCATCTTCGTTGACTGTTTCATCAGCAAATATTTTTTCATAATAATTCGCTAGCACTGTCGCCTTGTCTAGGTTCGTTACTGCCCATGATCCATTGTCCATATTTATAGGTGCCTGGTGTATTATTTTATTTGTCAGTTTTTTGTAGCTTTCCACAGGGAGTAGTCGATACAGCTTGTCGGTGTTAGCCTCTGTAAATACTTCGTGATTTCGTAATTTTTCTGATTTTGGAGATATTTTCTGATTTCTTTAGTTGCCTTGTTATATTTATTTTTCGCATCGGGGGATCTGCAAATGGTCTATGCTTTTTTCAGTTTTCATTTTGTGCATATCAATTTGCGAAGCGTAGGGGGTGTGTATCGCTTTGCATGGTGTATTATCTTGTCCGGAGTTGCTGGCAATACTGCCTTCTCAATGCTATCGTTTAGTTGGACTATAGTTGATTCTACGTTGTCGGGTGATCTCAGTGGAATGCTTGTATTTAAGTTTGTGTTAATGTAGTCTCGATAGGTATCCCAGTCAGTTTTGTTGTTGTGCTATAGTTTGGACTTGGTTGTGTTCACTTCAGTTGAATTAAGTTCGAGTAGTATAGGTGTATGGTCTGACGATAGTTCCAGTCTTGATGTTATGACACATTTATTTAAGTCTATGTCTTTGAGTATATAAAAGTCAATGAGGTCTGGCTTTTTATTTTTGTCTGTTGGCCAATACGTGGGTTCGCCGGTACTAAGATGCTTAGCTTTTGCTAACAGCAGTGCACCCTGTAGGTTTTTACCTTTCTTGTTTGATATTCTGGAACCCCAGTCTGTATGCTTCGCATTATAGTCGTCTGCAACTATAAAGCGTTGTCCGAGAGTTTTTAAGAAGTCAAGGTATTGCGACTGTGAGATATTGTGCTTTGGTAGGCTGTACACAGCTGTTATTCTTAGTGGTCCGGATGAGTCGAAGATTTGTATGCTTGTCGACTGGATATAGGTTTCTTGGAATGGAAGCAGTACGTTATGTTTAATGTTTTGTTTAATAATGAACACGTGTCCTGAACCGTCGGGATTGCTTGTGTGGTACATCTTGTATCCACGTATGTTCATGTGCTGGCTATTTGTATAGTGTGTTTCCGATATCAAAGCAATGTTCGTGTTGTTGTTCTGTAGGAAAAGCTGTAGTTCATTAAGGTGATTTTTTAATCCGTTTGCATTCCAAGTTATGATCTTTAATTTAGTTTCCAGTTTGTTTGTCCATCTTCGATGTGAGGATTGTTATGATGTTTACCATATTTGTGACTTGTTGAAACACTTGTTTCATCAGGTCTTTCATCTCAGTAATATCAGTATTTATATCAATGCGTCTACTTACGTATTCATTGGTTGGATTCGTAAGTTGTTCTTTCTTATTCTTTTCGCCATTATTGGTGTCATTCTTATCATTAGCTAAAATTATGCAGTCGATTGTTTTGTGTTTACCGGCGCATTTGACGCAGATCGGATCTCTGGTGCAAAAATTTCTCGTGTGGTCGTATTTTTGACAATTTGATCATTGCGATATTATGCGTTTATGGTGTGGGGCTCAAAAATGATTTTCGTGCAGGTTATGTTATAAATATCTTTGTTGTTTTTTTTTTGTTTTTCAATTCAATGAAGAGTAATGGAAGCGGATTGTTCGTTACTTTTTGTTGTACATTATGGATGTTTATGACTTTATGCACTAGGTCGAGAAGTTCATTTTTTATTTCATTAATGTCAGTGGCGTGGTGCATATTCCTGAGCACTACTTTAAATCCACGTTCTTCCTTCGGTTTAAATGTGTAGTATTTCGTTCTGTGCTCTTGCAGCATCTTAATAACTGTGGAGTAACTGGTAGAATCTTTTGTTTGTATTCGCACCTCATTATTCTGCAGCGTTTTTAAAATGTAATTATGTTTAATTCCATTTTTTAGAGCATTGCTAAGAACGCTAATTTGTTCGACGTCTTGAACATATATTGGTTGTGGCTTAACCGATTTGATATTTTTTTGTGCTGGCAAATTTGTTGCATCGGAAACACTTTCCGCACCACTGTTGGCTTGATTGTCATCGACTTGAGAGAGGAAAGGGGACCTGTTGGTTGTGATTGGTGCGCTTAGCCAGTATTGTTGCAGTATTGTTTGCATTCCGTTTCATTGTTTATTTCTCTTGTTTTTGCTTGTGTAGTTTTGTTCAGCACTGTTATGGGGAGATTGTTTGCTCCTATTTCTCTTTAGGCTGGACTCTTGAGTGTTGGCGTTGTTTATGTTTTGTGTATCGTACTGCTTACTTGATGTATTTGTTGTTGTACTTACTGTGGATATAAAGTGAAGAGATGATACAGCTGATCGTGTTGCCATGGTGGTTGTTATAGTTGTTGTTGCTGTTGTTGTGAACACTCCAACAGAAGCCAGAGCGAGCGTTGTTGTAGTAGTTGATGTAGTTGTTGTTGGGGGAAAAGAGGAGAGCGGCGTCGTTGGTGAAGCACATTGTGCACTCCACGGCAGAGGCTGCATTTTACCTGTGGCCATAGAGCTCTTGATAGTTAGTTGTGCGGTAGAGCGAGAAGTTGCGTTTGTTTGTATTGATGATGCGTTTTCACTTTGTGGGTGTGAAATTGTTTGCTGTATTGCGGGAGAGTATGAACGCTCTATCTCTAAATTAGCGGTAAGTGAAGCTTGGGTAGATTCTGTGTTGTTATTGTTGATGATGCAGTTGTTTGAAGTGTTGGATGATGAGGTAAGATATGCGTTGTTGTTTTTTGTGTTAACAGCTGTTTGAACGTGGGGTACGCTCATGCTGTTTTTTGCTGACTGATTTTGATTTTGCATGCTGCGCGCAGTCGGGGGACTGCGTTTAACAGGCATTCCCGAGTCCAGAACAGCCTTGACTCTTTGTTTTACTAGTTGTTGTTTTACTTTTCGTTTAGTTAAATTTGCAGTGCGAGAGTAGATGACAAATCGATTTAACACTTCGAATTCAGTTGACCGAATGATGAAATTTACTATTAACAGCTGCCATTTCTCTTAAGTACCTACACACAAAAACAGAAATGAGAAAGAATGAGTAAAAAATTTGCTTCCCGACTGTGTTGTGTGTAAACGCAAGCCAAGGACACCAAATAGGAATCAGTGACAGCTTTGTTCGAAAAGTTGTATGTAAATGCCGTCTAACCAATCTTCTAAATTCTTCTAAATGTCCTGCACTTGATAAAAAAGTATTTTTAAATTAATCAAATACGGCCAAGGCTTCTTCTGAATAACCATCGTTTTGTTTGTCCTAGCCTTTTCCTTTTGGTAATACTAGTTTGTAAGCTTGGCTGCACCTCTTCTGTATTCAACACTTGTTGTGTCTTTTTCTCCTTTCACTATAGTGAAGCACTTAGGCTTGTTTTGTTCACTTGTATAATGCGACCGCAACATTGTCCTGCATTCGTGATCAATCTTTGACACAATGCTAGTGAAATATGTTTATGTGTGTGTCATGTACGATGTATCAAGAATCGGTTTGGTATTTCGTCATGCGGGACCGGCTTCGGCTTCGGAGCACTAAGGCATCCGAAGTCGTTCGGATCGCTTCCAATACAAATTTTTCATTTTGCTTTGTGCTTCACACTTCGTACACTTCAAGGGATATCAAGAAACATATGATTGAACGATTGACCTGCTTGCATGATTTTTGCATAAGTACACAATTGATCATGCATGAATAACCATGTCGAGGGCACTTAATAAGTAAACTGTGCTGTTAACCACAAAGACGTTCTTTTTGGGACATATACACTTTGATTTAGAAAAAGCTCTAGATCTCAACCATTTTTCTAAGTGGCATCAACCGCTGATTTTGGTTTTCTTATTCAAACGCTAAGAAGGGCCTCAAATTTCCATATTTTTTGACGGCGCAAATATCAATAATACAAATAGAAATAGCACAAATAGGAGCGATGCAGATCGAGGTTTTGGCATACTGAACAAAACCAGATTGTTCAATGAATTTATTCTGTCTAAATTTTGAACGTCACATTATTTTCTTAGTTGTAAGAAAAATACTTCCACAAAGTCGGATTGATTGTGTGATAGTGTGAATGGAACTTAAATAGGAAGTTTCATAGGAGCTGAAGGTTTCGTTTCTTATCATAAAACAAAAATATAAATCATAAATATATATATATAAACTTCAAACAAAAATATACATTTAGTACATTTTAGTAAGGTTTTTCACGAAGCGTCATAAATATATAAAAGTTATAAAGTTACATCCTACATATCGTGAACCACCAATTTCGTTTTTTGACGTCTGTATCTCTGTATAGTTAGTCGGAAACTTAATTTCATATTTTATTTCATAGCATTGAAGTTTTATTCAATACGACTTTTAAAAATTGATATTTTTATAAAAAACACACTACTTAGGGTCTTCACGAAACGTCGTATATGTGTTATATATGTTATAAATGTTATATTATTTATTTATTTATTTAATAGAGTTAATAAAGCTTAAAAAGCTAAGATTAACCGGGGGGGCTGCATGCTGCGGCTTTCGGCCCGAGCAATGTCATAACTATGAGTGTTGACATTATTGTGAATTTTTATATTTATTATGAATAGGAAGTCTGCTCAATCATAAGGTAGTTGTGATATATTTTTGTATAACACATCTTACCACCATTCTCACCAAAAATTTGTAAAAATTAAAATATATTTACGGCATTTTCTGTGGTTATTTTAATTAATTTCCTCTTTTTTGTTTGTTTTCGGCATTTTAAAATTGTTTGTTTATATATGTGTATAGGACAACAGCTGATATGAACAGTCTACGACGTCACAAAACGAAATTGGTCGTTCACGAAATGTAGCTTGTAACATTATAACTTTTTATATATATGACGTTTCTTGAAGACCCTTAATATAATATAACCAGATGTTATATGTGTACGAGAAACACACCTGCCTTACCAATTCAAAAACACAATATTTCCAAAACAAGACTATGGATATTTTATAAAATTTAAACAACATCACAACAGCCAAACAACTCTTTTGCTTTTTAATCAAACGTAACATCCTACACACTGCAGCTAGAAATTGATCAGAAACTAGCCAATAAGATCTGCTATTTACCACCCTGTCAGAACTTTACAGAAGCTGAACTAATTGCACTGACCCCCCAATTCACTATTCCTTTTGTGCTTACTGGAGACCTCAACTCTTGGAGTCAACATCGGGAATCAAATTTTACATATTCTCCCGGTAGAAAAATTTAAAAAACCATTGCAACTGCCAATCTTGTAATTCTAAATGATGAATCTCCAACCCACTTCTATCTCATTATATATTCACCCATGTAGACTTAACAAAAATCTATCCACAAATTGCTCATAGATGCCAATGGGGTGCATCAAATTCGTTATACGGAAGTGATCACTTTCCGATTATTACCACACAGTTTAAGCAAGATAAGTCTATTTTCACTCCGAAGTATAATACATACTCAGTAAACTCCAATCCCAATAGCCTCAACCAGAAAGTAGCTAAAATAACAAAACAAATAGCTGCCAACTACTCAATTCCCCAAACAAAACCCAAACTTACCCCACCAAAAAAAGCAAAAACTCTGGGTAATCTTCAAAAGATCCCAAATATCCAACTCAATCGCATATAAGAAAGTCACGGCCATTTTCACAAAAGACAGGCTAAAATTACTAAAAGGAAATATTTTGCAGATTCCACCGACCGTATATCTCCGCAATCCAGTACCAGTAAGATTTGGTCAGATATCAAAATTCTAACTGGTATCCCAAGAGTTCCCTTAAAAGCGCTATCCGTGAATTACACACTACTTCCTTCTTCCAAGCAGATTGCAGAAGCAATAGCATCCAATTGTTCTAACTACTCAAATGATCAAAAGTTCTCCCGAGGATATGTTAATAACAAAACCACAATACTCTCTGCAGACCGATCAATCTAACAGCCTCAGCCAGACATTTGGAATCCCCCATAACATTTATAGAATTTGAACAACTCTTGCTAAGACTAAGGGCAAAGCACCCGTTTACGATAGGATATCATACCCTATAATCAAAAACCTAACCCAAAGTGTCAAGGTAGGGTTTCTCATAATAACACATACTTAGACTTATATCCTTTTCACAACGGCATCCTACAAGGCTCCCCTCTATCACTGGTACACTTTATAATAGCTTTTGAGAAGCTAAGCAAAATAATTTTAAGGCACAAAAACATACAACTAGCCATTTACGCAGACGATGCAATAGTCTACACCAAAGTCAAAGACATTAACAACGTCCATAATATATTCTCAAAGGATTGGGGAAATTTACCGGGTGCCACGCTCTCTACAGACAAATGTAAACTTTTGCATATCTGTAGAAACCGCCGCTGCTTTGCCGCAAATTCTAACCTTACGCACCATAATACTACTACTGAAAATGTAAACGAACTTAAAATACTCGGGATTGTTTTTGACTCAAAAATTAATTTTAAAAGTCCGCTTAGAACCAGACTTAATATTATAAGATTTCTTAGTTCTAAGTTCTCAAAAATCTATATAAACACTCTTGTAAATATAACTACAGCGCTAACCATCGCAAAACTGGAGTACTAACTAAAAATATTCGGCTGGATTTCGGGCTCTAACCTTAAGAAAGCCCAAGTACCGTACCATACTGCTGTACGCTGCAGCATTAACGCCTTTGCTACGTCCTCAAGTAAGTGCATACTGGCGGAGGCTGGGCTGCTATCAATAAACCACAGGATATACGAAACCACCATCAAACTTCTGCCTAAACTTTGCTCCCAACCAAACAACTTCTTCCCAAAAGCTTCATAAATGCGTTAAAAGCGAAAAGGAAATACAAAGTAATGTCAACCATCCGCCGCTGCCATAGCAGCAATAAAAATATTATACTGCCACAACAACATAATTGTGGACATACGGAATGCACATCCATTCATTCATGCACACATGCATTCGAGACAAAAAAAAAGTATTTGTTGTGGGTTCTCAGTCATCCAGGCATCTTAGGAAATGAGCACGCGGATGCAACAGCCATCACCAAAGGGCGATCTTATGCATCCCAACAACTGATAAAGTTCTGCGTAGACACCTCACAAAGATAATAACTCAAAAGCATACCGACAGCTGGGCAAAATGGAACTCCTGCAAAACGATGCTCCTGTGGCGACACCCTCTCCATCGACCATGTGTTGGACTACTGCCCTAATTTGGCGAGGTCTAGAGCACCCTATTTCAAAAACACAAAACCCTCACATCTTCAATATCACACAACTGCAAACTATATATAAATACCTCAACCAGTGTAAATTAGCTAATCTATATATATAAAACAAAGTAGCAAAAAGCCTGTGTTTTCCTCTGGTGCCCGTAATTTTTTACCAATTTAGCTTTTATAAAACTACTCCTTAATTATTTTCCTCTTATTTATATTTTAGATATATGGTAAATATTGAAAATATTTTTGTCTTTTTTTAAATTATTCAAATAGGCTCGTGTGTAGGATATATTGTGATAATTCATTTATTTTTTTCTCATCTTTATTAACTCCACTTGGGAACATAAGGCCTCACAAGGCTCTTCTATCTCACTCTGTTCTGTGTTGTTTTTGCACCGACCCATGTAGATTTGGCCGCGTTAGCTCGCGTAAAGTCGATCACCGCCTTCCGTCATCCTAGCCGGCAGAAATCTGGTAATGTTTGCGGGTCGTCTAGGAGTATTTCTGGCTGTAATCCGTTGATACCCGCCGCTTTGTTGAGCTTCATTTGTTTTATTGTATTTTTCAAAGTATTTTTTCCGTCTTTGGGTTTGATCATCGGTACTTGATAGCAAAGCTCGCTGGAATCTCTAATTGGCCGGTTACTATTACTACCTTAATTGGTCAGGCGGTCAGTTAATTGGTACAGCTGTCTCATATTGTTTGCTCCAGCTGCCGCTTTAGCATCGCTAGCGAGATTATCGAAGAACTTTTCTTTTTGTAATTTTTGGCTGATTTTTTCACCTGCTTTGCACCTCTACATCTGTTGGCTGCAGAGTGCCATCCTTGATACATAGCTTTTGAAGTTCATTCCCGCGGTGAATGCCTAAGTTTGCCATTTACCTCTTTCCAATCCCTTTGTACTTGATTGGTGAGGAATTTCTTGCGAAAGCCGCTTTGTTTATTTTCTTTTTTTGGTGTTGGGGTCACGCCACAATTGGGTGTTGACTCGCTTGTGTCTACTTTGTGTGTCGGTTCTCTTCCTGTGCCTTAGCTTGATCCTGATGTCGCCGATGATGAGCTCGTGGTTGCTATCTATGTCAGCTCTCCGCCTGCGGATAGCGTTGAGCGCTTCTTTAAGCTGTGCATAGAAATCGTTCTTGACAGACGTGTCCGCGTTTTCGGTTGGCGGATAGAATCGGAGATAGTTGTGTGCCTGTTTATACTGCTACAGAAGCTGGCGAGGATTATACGGTCATAATTGGCTTCCAGTAATGTAAGGTGTTCCGCACGTTCTTAGATATTATGAGGCCTACTCCGCTTTCTGCTGTATTTTCCTTCCCTCTGTACACTATGCTGCCATACGCTAATACATCCCGTCCACTGCCGTTCCAACGTATATCGCTTACGACTAGGTGTGCAAGTGGTATAGGTGTGCACTTTGAGTTGTGCTTGTCTTGATACTTCCACTTAAGGCTTCTCACATTCCATTGCCCGATTCGTGTCCTGGTTCGTGTTCGAATTTCGTCATCTTTGCTGGAGTTGGATATCCGAGGTTTATTACGATTACGAATTTTGTCCACAAAAGATTGACAGGTTCGTCTGAGCTTGGTTTGTTCCGCTCACCATGATGATTGAACCACAAGTGAATAAAAAATTGCAATTTTTTTTCTGCTCACCATGGGGATTGAACCTCGTACTCTTGGACGGTAGCTGTAGTACGCTTCCACTAGGCTACCGGGTTGACAATTTATAATTTATCTATATATATAAAGCAAAGTGCCAAAAGCGTTTGTTTGCCTCTTCTATGTGGCCGTCTTCTCTTACTTCCTTACTCGGTTGATGTTGTTATGTTGCATTTTCTTTATAGTTGTTTTATTAATTTATTTCTTAATGTTTCCTTGATATTTTTTTTATTTATTTATTGTTTTTTTTTTTTAATAGCAGTAAATTTTTAAAAGTTTTTGTCCTTTTTATTTCACTGGATTATATTTCAATAACATTTTTTTGGTGGTGTGATGTTATTGTATTTACTGCTGTATATTAGCTAATTAATAACTTTTCTTGCGTTTATTTGTTTGATGCAATTTTTTGAACTAATTTTTTTTTACTTTCGTTTATTTTACTCACTATCGGTTATAGTGGATGGGATTTATTTTCCATCTGTCATCAGCGAAATAGGGTAGGAAAGTGAAAATAATTATGAAATATTTTTTGTAAAAATAAAAACATAAATAACAACATTGTATATTGCAAATTACTAGTCGAAAATGTAGAAAAATGTTTTCATTTAAGAGTACTACTACGGATTTTTTAAATGTAATTTTTTTTAATATTACAAATTGAAAAACATTAACAATTCAGGTATATTCATTCATATTAGGTACATATAAAAATTAAAGTAAAATATTAGAAACATTCTTCTCTCCCTTTAAACGACGAGGTTTTTATCAGAATTATAGGGATCATAACCCTCCCACATTACTGCATTCCTACTGGTCCGCCTGTGGGATTCGCTGGCTAGACCTCAAAAAATATCTGCAGGCCTTCCGATTTTGAATCACTTCATCTTTGAGGCCAATCAAATGCTGGTGTTTCTGCATTTAAATAATTAGGCCTGCCTCTTTTAGGCGATTGTAAGGTAACGCTGATTGCCATTGCCTCATTGAATCATATATCATTAATTTTAAAAACTAAATTTAACAGAATAATAAAGTAAGTTTATAAATTTCAAAGAGAGCGCCTTAGTTTACTTTATAAATAGAAAGACTTATAAAACATAAAATTCCAAGATTTGTACAATTCGAGTTTGAGATCTACAGCTCTTTTAAAAAGGGCCGTAACTTTATATTTCTGTATTTTTTTTTTCCTTCAAAGAGGAGCATTTTTTACAACCAACTCTTCAACATAATGTAAAGTAGAGTAGATGGCTCTGCATTTATGTAATCAGAGTTGTATGAAATTTAATTTTCAAATGACGGTAAATGATTGCTATTATGGAGATAATTCATATTAGCGCTTTGCATATAAGAGATTAGTTTTCTATGACAAATTTGTATAAATGCCAAAACTCACAACTTGTTAGGAATTTATGTGGAAAATGCATATAAGCGGGGCTGCCCTCAAGCGGTACCCACTGTATATGTCCTTTATGAGGTGACCGATGTCTCTTTCAATTTGTTACAAAGCCCATGACAAAGTTGTGCTAATCACAGAGTGTGAACATTATAACAATGAATAAGTGAAACCTATAAAACATTTGGTAAAAAACAACCAATTCACAAGAAAATGATTCACACGCTTTTTCACATTGATTCACACCCTTTTTTCGCTGAAGCAGCGCGATATCATTGAATCAATCGTTTTTTGTATGATTTTAAGTAACCATTGCTCAAATAACTATTGACCTCTACTCTCGTTCCTTTATCTTAAACGTTTACAAAACTTAAAATTTATTAATAGTTATAATAATTAGTAATAATATACCTAATTTAATGCTTTTAATTGTTAGCCGTTTTCGTCTCCTTTTTCTCTCTCTCGCACTATACCACAAACTATTCCTCTGTGTAATTATTTAAAACTAAATAGGCTTGTAAATTGTTGTAAAATTGTAAAAACGTTTCACTCTTTGTTTGTTTCTCTCTTTGTAACCGACAAAAAAAAAACCTAAAAAATGACTATATCCAAAGGATCGTGAATTCGTTGAATTAGAAATACCCTACAACGGACAGCCGAAACGCCCGGGCTCGCCATCGCCCATGGCTAGTCCAGCTCATTCAACAAGTAGTGCAGCGGGTCTAATCCAATCCTGTTGCGGACGTTGCTGTTCCCGACGTTATCAGGTAAGTTTCGATGTATGTATGTGTGTCCTTTGTTTGTAACTGTTTAAGCTATGACATGTGTTTGCGTATGTTCATAACCCATTAGGTGTTTGCTATCCCTTGCACTAAACCCCATGTCTCTGTTTCTACTCCTTACATGCCCTCAACACTGATGTCTTATAATTTAAATACACTAAACTTCGAAATAACATCTTTTATCTAAGCTTATTTACTTATCAAGTGGAAGCATTTTTTGTTTAATTAAGCGCTTTCAGATATTCAGTGGTTCTCATCCCCACATAGTTTGCATACTTATACATTCCTCTGGTAGAATGTCAACAGAGAAAATGCATAAAGCAGATCATCTCTATTATGGATATCCATACCAACATAAGAAAGAAGTCACAGCAGAGAAAATAATACTGTTTTCCGACAAAAGACCACAAGCACTCTCAATGATGCGTGTCCGTGTTACAGTTCAGGGTTAGTGGGGTCTTAGGCGGAGTATTATAGACATGTTCAATAAATCATATTTAATTAATCGAATATATCAAGGGTGATTTAATTGTATCCCCTGGTTGTCACATCTATTATTTTTGAGTATTTTTTTCTGTGTGTTGCGTGCCTACAGTGGCGTCTTCGGCTGCCGCTCTCCCAATAAATGTACTACCAAATTTAATGCATTGGTTTCTTTCATCTATCCTACCTACCAGCCTATTTTAAAGTAATAAAGCTTACATTGAGCTCTACACTCCGCTAACTGGAGAGATTTCGACGTAACTGATTCGGGGGGCGTAGTCCTCCGAGATAAGTACCAATAGTTCGGTTTGCACATTACATCTTATAGCCCATTTCATGCGTTGCTATAGCAGAGTCAAATACTCCTTGGAATATCGTCGCTATACTTCATGGTTTACTGCCAGGATTCACTTATATCGATTGGTCATTGACAACTTCTGAATGGACTCAATGGGTCCCGGCAATAGGTTCAGGGGGCTACCAAAAAATAGACCGACGTAAGCGCTTCCAAGGCGTTGGTATACGTCGACAAAGGCCAAATTTATTATTTCGTCAGTTTCGTTGACATGATGAAGCAACAACTTCGTGGCAACCTTGATGTTGCTCACCCACAAGTCACCAAAATGACCGCGACGATATAGGTAACTTCCACCTTGAATGTTGGAAACCCTATTTGCTACGAATGTCGACCAACGGCTAGAATGAGAAGCAATCACACTCAATTCAATTGTGGAATCAGTTCCATAAAATGTAAGACATTCCTCCACTGTCAAACATCCATTTATCTTTGTCAGTTATTAGCAAGGCCCCTTGTAACTCCAGGCGGGGCAAAGACCTTTATTTTTACCTTACCGGCGCCACCTTAGATTTCGATGCCAGGAATCGTGAATACACCGAACCACCACCCCCAAAATAACGAGCATAAACCACTGTTCCATAAACTCGATTAGATCTATCTGACAACCCATGCATTTCAACCCGCTCCCTAGCCATGGAAGCATTAAAGGAGGAATCTGTACTACTGATACTTGCGCCAACTCGAAATTTCCACCATTGGGCTCGCCGACATCTCCGGGTTCTAAAAATTAAAATTACCGAACTGGTTGTGTTCTTCAATGAAATAACATATGACTCTTTGAGAGAATGATCCTTCCTTAGTCGACCTTCTAGCTTCAAAAAGCAATTCGAAGCAACCCTGTATGACTTAAGCTCACATCAGCCTCCTTAATTGGTAGCCACACGATGAAGTGTGTACTGTCTTTCCGATGACGAAACATCTTCCATCCTCCAAAAGGATTTGACTAGCTGAAGCAGCCCATCTACCTTTGGTTCGTCACCACTCGCTATTTCTAGAAGCAAACAGACACTCGAAGGATCACAATCCCCAACACCAGCCATCCTAAAAAATATTTTTAAGAATGGTAAATAAAGCGCCAACTTAATCCAACAATGCCGCTTGATACCAAGTTAAGCTGAGTTCCTGCAAGAAGTACACAACTCCAGCAAACCGACTCGTTGCCTGATCCCTTCACAAATGGTAGTGGCTACATAACTTGTACGACCGTTGGGCAATACAACGGTATAGTGTATCTAGTGTATCTTCATCCAATTTTTTTGCGAAACAAACAATAAAGGCATTTAAAATATTTTCGCAACGCCGCTAACTGAGATGTCACTATATCCGCTGCTAATTCGGAACTTTAGTTGTAGGCAATTTGAAAGTAATTTGGAGCAGTGGATGGTTTACCACTGTGGTATGCATTTCTGCCTCCAACACACCCGACCGACGACGTTGCTGCGACAAGCAACTTTATTGGCCTCATGCATAAAAACTGAGCAATTGCTCTAGTCAAGTCTGTGAAGCTTAAACTCACGCCTCGAGTTAAAGCGAATATCTTGAGTTCAAGCTGAATTTCGTGTGAATAAAAATGAGTTCAAACTATTGCATAGACTTTGACTGACTGAGATCAAACTGCATTGCTTGCTTATTCAGAATAATGAGTTTAAGTGATTAAACTTTAAATTAAATTAAAGTGAAGGTGAAATTGATCGGAATTTGAAACAAGTTAACAAATTTCTGGACTTATATGAAAAACTAAAAAATGACTACAAAGAAAAAAGTGGAATCGTTTTGGACGAAAAAAATTAGCCAAAAGAATTTCTAAATTAAACTGAAGAGTAAAGAGTAAAGGTGTAACTACTCTGTTGTATCTTAAGGCATGCTGATATAGGCTCGATTTCGTTTTTATTGTAAAATTAAAGAAAAACAGTGGGCGTTCATCAGAAGTCATCACTCATCATTTTCTATGACTTAATAATCGATTAGTGATTTCTCTCTGCTGAACGCAGTGCTGCTAGATTTGTAAAATTAAGAAATACGCGGCATAAAAGTTCGACGCATTTTAGAAGGGACCGGCCAAAAAAAGAAAAATTAAATAAATAAATATCATTACATTTCACTTTCAAAGCAACTAATAACAACACTCAAATTATTGTCTTTAAAATTTGTGGCTTCATTACTTTGGATACAAATGGAAAATATCTAATTGGACTGTGATGACTTGGTTAGCAAAGAATTTTTGTGATGAATTTTTAGTCATCGCAAATACTAAATGTTCAACGAAATTGTGAATTAGGCAATCACAATGAGCGAAAAGCATCAGAAAAGGTCAGCAAACACTTCTGATGAACGCCCCAGTGTCTCTGTTTAGTGCGAGAATATTCACTTCACTTTTGATTTCATACCAATTAGTTCACCATTTGCTTTCGTGTTGAATTGTTTGGTAATGTCGGCGACAGATATACGAACACTTTTGTTTATTGTGGCAGAATGCTTGAAAAATAACGAAAAAAATATATATATCAAGAAATTTTGGATGAAATATTGGCTCAAGAAAAGAGAATTTTTTACACATCAAAATTTATTAATAGAATTGCAGAATTCTTCTGACCAAGAGTTTCAAAATTTTTTGCGCTCGGATGCAAATATATGTTAAGAATTATTTTGATGTGAAACTTCTAAGGGCGCATTGGCAGTAAAAATTTGCAGTATTTCGACGCCGGAAAGGCGCGTTGTATGACAGAGATGGAAGAAAAATATTTAAGAGAAAAAGAGAAGGAATACAGGAAATAAAGAAAAAGAGGAAATAAAACGAAAAACAGAGATAAGCTGTGCTGTGCTCGCATTTTTGGCAAGGAGAGCATACAGCAAACGTAAATATATATATAGCAAATATATAGTAAATATATAAATATATATAGTAAATATATATGTGGGGAAAGAAGAGAGAATGACGACATCACGAAGACGGCAACGACGGGGAAGACGGCAACGACGGCAACGATGGTGAAGACGGCAACGACGGCCACGACGGCGACGACGGCAACGACGGCGAAGACGGCAACGACGGCGAAGACGGCAACGACGGCGAAGACGGCAACGACGGGGAAGACGGCAACGACGGCAACGATGACGAACGTTGCAACGACGGCGAAGACGGCAACGAACGCAACTTCGGGCATTCGAGTGGAAGCGCGTATTGAAGACGGACGCACAACGACGCGAAACGACGTAGAAGCAGATTATACTTAACTTGTAATATTTCCTATACTTAACTTGTAATATTTCCTAAACTTAAATCCTACATATTTCCTAAACTTAAATCCTACATTTTGGGGGCTCGTCCTAACATAAAAATATATACAACGGGAACGTAGTGAAGTGAAAATTCAACATGTCGTGTTTGTTAGAGTTCAAACAAATAGAAATCGCGCTGCGTACGGTAAAAAAGAAAAATATTGAGCTGTTACACTCGTTCGTATTTGAAAGCAAAGGCGATAGAGATAATCGCAAACGGTTACGTGCATTTCAAGGATTCGAATATGATTATACTGACGAACGCTTTGAGAAGAAGAGCGAGTACATTGAAAAAAACTTGTCAAAAGAAGATCTCGCAATAATATCTAATTTGCTATACTTGCAACATAACGGCAGTGACATTAAACAGCATATTTTTAAAAATTTGATGAGTGGTCATTTACTGAGGGACGCAGATTTTAGCGCAAACGATGAAACCGACGACGAAACAGACTACGAAGACGCCGACAAAAATGAAAGCAGCGAAAATAGCGTGAGTCAGGCACACGGCATAAGGGCAATTCGCGATGCGTTGCAGACAACGAATATAGAAAGTGATGGTCGGAACGGCAGTGATGGCAGACGGGGTGTTGATTCAAAGGAAAGTAATATACAGACGGCGCCAGTAACTGTAAGCTATCGCGACATGGAAGAGAATATTCGCAGCTACGACGGCACCGAAACCATTTCAATCGAAGCTTGGGTGAGCGAATTCGAAGAAACGACTGAGTTAATGCGTTGCAACGAGCTTCAGAAACTGATATTCGCAAAAAAATCGCTGAAGGGGGTTGCGAAATCGTTTGTATTGAGCGAGAGAGGTTTGACGTCATGGAATTCTCTCAAAAGAGCATTGCTGAGCGAGTTCGAATCTAAAGTAAACAGCAAACTCATACACGAACAACTAGCTCATAGTAAGCGAGGAAACAACGAAGGCATTTTTGAGTATTTTTACCGTCTCAAAGAAACAGCTACACGAGGAAAAATTACTGACGATGTTTTGATGCAATACATAATCGACGGTATCAATGGTAAACCGGCGAATAAAATCATTTTGTATAATGCAAAAAATATGAGCGAATTCAAAGAAAAATTAAGGTGTTATGAAAAAATTAATGAAAAAGATAACTTAAATAAGAATGAAACGCACGACGAAAACAAAGAAAGAAAAAACATCGTGAACAAAAATGTGAAGCGAGATGTGAATTGCTATAATTGTGGTGAAAAAGGGCATCTGTCGAATGATTGTCAAAACAAAGCAAAAGGAAAGAAATGCTTCAAGTGTAACCAGTTTGGACACATTTCGAAAAGTTGCAAAGAAAATAAGGCGGTAGAGGATTCAAACATACGTCGAGTACGAGTGCAGAACAATTTAACCAACAAGGAAGTGAGCATTATGGGCAAGCGATTCATCGCATTATTTGACACCGGCAGTAAATTTAATATTGTCTCAATGCATGTATATAAAGAGTTGCAAGAACCGAAACTTGTCAAAGATAATATAAAGCTAGTCGGGTTTGGAGAAAAGCACAATGACAACGCAATCAAACCGATAGGACGTTTTAAACATGAAATACTGATCGACGGAAATTCTTTTGAACTTAATTTTTACGTTGTACCATCTAGCTGTTTCGATTTGCAACTACTAATAGGTGAAGAATTATGTATGCACGCCGAAATTCTATTCAATCGCGATGGTATTAAAGTGAGTAATATGTTAAACGAAAGTACAGGGAGTCAAATTAACATGATGAAAATAGACGCTACATTTAACGAAGACGAACGCGATATAAATGGGGTAATCGATACGAACAGCAAAGACGAAGTGCGCGAAATTATTGGAAAATATAACCCAAACAAAAACAAATCGACAAATGTACTTTCAATCGAATCAGCAATATTTTCCCGTGCACGACATTTTTCAGTTGCTCAGGCGAATATAATTGATGATCAAATCGACGAGTGGTTACGTGATGGAATTATAGAAAAATCAGGGAGTGACTATGAGCACGAAGGCCGTAGGCTGAATGACGAAACGGCCGATGATAGAGTTAACAAACAAAAGAAAAACCGCGATGAGCATCCTCTTATCAACTATGATGATTTCCGGGACAAAGACACCAAACGACGACAACGCGTACAACTTTGGTACGAAAAACAAGGTCCACAAAACATCAATACATACGACGGTGAAGACTACATGGCTGATATTTTCAAACGTAAAAGTGTTACCATTTTTAAAGAACAGCAGATAAAAGCTGATGCTAACAGCGATCATCGTGTACTGGAAAAGAAAGGGAAACGATGTGCACATAGCGAACTGACTGATGAGTATCACAATAAGGTGCAAGAGATCAATATGTTCCTTACGACGCGCAAGAAGCGACGTACAACCAAACGTCATAAAAAGAAAAAGATCGAAAAAGCAATAGAGAATGCGGATACTACGTCACAGGAAAAAACCAATCAGCTAAAGAACATCTACCAGAAGCCCCAAAAGAAAAAATCGAAGATCACCTATGTTGTGGCAAAGGGACGTGATTATGTCCAGAAAATAGAACGTTACGATGACGTTGACGACGATGGAACATTCGGGTCGAATGCTTAGTCAGAATGGCCGAATGTGGGGAAAGAAGAGAGAATGACGACATCACGAAGACGGCAACGACGGGGAAGACGGCAACGACGGCAACGATGGTGAAGACGGCAACGACGGCCACGACGGCGACGACGGCAACGACGGCGAAGACGGCAACGACGGCGAAGACGGCAACGACGGGGAAGACGGCAACGACGGCAACGATGACGAACACGTTGCAACGACGGCGAAGACGGCAACGAACGCAACTTCGGGCATTCGAGTGGAAGCGCGTATTGAAGACGGACGCACAACGACGCGAAACGACGTAGAAGCAGATTATACTTAACTTGTAATATTTCCTATACTTAACTTGTAATATTTCCTAAACTTAAATCCTACATATTTCCTAAACTTAAATCCTACATATATATATAAAGCAAAGAACATTCATGATCGAACTGTTTGCGTCCTTTCGGGTCGTTCATAAGTCATGACACATGAGGTTCGGTCTACTCGGGTATGCACAAAATTTGCGACTGTCGCGACACCAAAGAATAATCGACGATAGCTGTAAGGCTGTGTCAAAATAAATTTCATCAAGCAAGCGGCAAGCGCACGACTCAGTCAAATTGTGACTTCAAGACAGAGCGGGTGTATTTTGCTGGTAGAAGTTTCACTTCTACCATGCGTGAACTGCACACATGATTTTTATTTTATTATGAGTATTTCGACCTCCTGATCACGAATAATGGGATTGAAATAATCTGAAGGCCCAAACAGAATGGTACTTGTTACTCTGGTTGAGTTACTCTGATTTGGCCGAAAAAAAAGTGAACAGAATGCGTCAAAAAAATGATACAGTTATTTTTTATTAATGCATTGAAGAACCCAGTGCCTGCCATTTGAGAGAAATACAAAGAGAGAGAGAGAAAAAGTGAGAGAGACTATGTTACCGAGCAAAAATGATTTGATCTCTCACGGTAACACCAACGTAACAAGCAGAATCACAACTTCACATTCTGTTCGTTTCCATACAACCAGCTGTATTTGATATTTCAACGAGTAACAACCAGGGTAACAAGTAACACCATTCTGTTTGGGCCTTGAATCCTTTAAGTCCAGGCAACTCCAATATGATTTTTTTTTTCATCAATCGAAGACGTTGGTAATTTATTTTATTTACGCATAATAAATTTATTTGTTTAAAAATATTGAGAAGCGGCGAAATTTTATTTTTCTTTACAACCTGGCAAATTTTCTTCTTCTTACAACCCACCAAATTTTCTTCTTGCCAGAATAACATTTGCTTTCAAATGTCACATGACCAAAATTTGTTTCTATTGATCACTCTTAGACTATCCTTTCTTGCCTTGTGTACGGGTGCTGAACTGTCGCACTCATTTGTTATTTGTGTAACCGTTTTTAAGACCGTTTTTAACCGTTTAATCCAAAGAGTATTCATTTATATAGAGGTTACATTTCTCTCAAAAGCTTTTTGAGCTTTTTTCAAATAAATAGAACCTATGGGAATATTTTACTTCTCTGTTATTAACATCTAAGTAGCAGCGCAGCCGCTGTTTAGCAACGTCATTCTGCTAACGGGCGTATTTTTTATTGACTGACCTGACCCCTTTGAAATTATCGTTCTTTGGTTTATTCATCAATATGCTATTCTTAACGCTTATTATACATTTAGTTGGCAAGAATAGATGTAAACAACAAATTTTTATGATGGCGTTTTGTTTCTTTTATTATACGAAAACATTGTATTGCACTCAAAGTAACCAGGCAAACAGAAATTTAAATACGGGTGCCTGTTGCGAAATCGAAGCAAGTGCTGTTCCCCGTCGGACTGTGTCATGATCAATTTTGTGTATTTGGCGCGAATTTGCATGAAAGGAATTTCTGTCTGTCACCTTTGTTTTGTTTGTTTTGATTGCCGTCACCCATATGTATTTTGATGTATTGATATTGTTGTGGGAATGATAGCGAAAAAGGAACATATATTGGGCAGAGTTCTTGTTGGGCTACTTAACCGGCGAATCGTGCAGGCTAACAGTACGGGCTGCTAGTTCTATGAAGATTCCTACCTCCTTGGCGCATCCAAAAACAAAAAAAAAAGGGTGATTTAATTAGTAAAAATAGTTTTCTTTAATACAACTAAATAAAAAACTCAAATTAATTTAAAAGAAATTTATTATACCTATTTTTGCGCTATGTATATATGCATATAAAACTCGAAGTTGAATATAGCTAATTCTACCTTGACTAGCAGACAGAAAAAACATCAAGCAACTGCAAGTGTCCCATGTGAAAACGATATCAAACCAGCTGCGCTACTGCGAAAACAGACAAACAATACCTTTTGCCTTTGACCACGCAACAACAAAGCGTGTGACATTTGTTTTTTCCTTATTTGCCGAACATAAGGGAAGACAAAGAAAAGAGATATTCCTGCGTGAGTGAATATGTATACTTTTTGCGTGCACCCAAATTTAAACTGAATAACGAAACGCGTTCGAGACCTGACCTGTGACAAATTTGGTACCACAATCGAAAATTGACTTGTGGACTGTGTTGTGAAGTGGGGCGCGTGCGGGAATAAAAATTCCTCCTTTTTGCTACGATCACGCAACAACAAAGTCTAGATTTTTGTTTTTTTGTTTGTTTTTTGTTTTTTTCTTCATTGCCGATGACAAGGAAAGAGGAGGAAAGAACACAACACAAAGTAAGGGTGACGAAATTTGCTTTGCGCGACTGAGACTCGAACTTCGCGGACTGTGCGTATTGCTCGTACAGTCAACTGCCAAATCTTGAATCACCATAATGCATAACAAAATTTCAAATTATGGGGATATTCGAGTTATGGAAAGCATATTCTATTGATTTTTCGCTATAAACGCACTCAATTCGAGTCATGGAGATATTCGACTTATAAAAGTTTGACCTATGAAAACTCGACGGTATTTAGAAATTCCACTTGGGTTTCTTTGGATGTTCAATAAATCCGCATTCACTGTACTTGCTCTTGAAATGGATTTTGATTTCTGCCACAACCGAAAATTGTCATCAAGAAGTTGAAGTCAAAAATCAAAACTTGCCATTGTGTGGGTAACCTTGTTCTATAGGTGTGCTACGTGTATGAGATTGTGTTGGTTTTCTGTGTCTCCCTTGCGATCGAAATGTGATAAGTTTGAGTGTGTTGTGTAGGTATAGTGCGTGTATGAGATTGTGTTGGTTTTCTTTTTTGCCCTTGCGTGCAAAGTGTGATAATTTTGAGTGTATTGTGTAGGTATAGTGCGTGTATAAGATTGGTTTCTTATTGTGTGGGAATATTTTTGTACGATTTTGCTTTTTCATGTCTTCTTTTTTGCTGGCCGCTTGGTATTTTCATTTCGTTCATATAAATGAATATAGGCAAAATACAAGGCAGCTATGGCTCGATTTCGTTTGTCAAATTTCATAATTCATAAATTAAAGAAAACTCCACACAATTTGCTTAATATTCTTGAACCTTGCAAATAAAAAACATTGAACGAAAAAATCAAAGAAAGAAGAAAGTGTCTCTGATTTTTGTTTTTATTATGTCTTTCTTGTGTATTTATTTTCTTTGAATATCATACTCCCGCCCAATTTGTTTATGCAAACCCAAGCAAACCAACAGCAATATGTTACGCTGAATAAGTTAAACAGCCAACAATAATGTTGATGTACAGAATCAGTGTCGGATTCTAATCGTGTCTGAAGAGTCTCTCCGGCCATTTTTTTAAGAGAGAAATGTAACCTCTATATGAATAAGTTCTCTCTGGTTTAATCACTTAAGAGACAAAAACAAATTTCCATTGTATACTTCTTGGGATGACCAAATATGTCTAAATCACATTTTTCAATACTGAAGAACTAACTGTTAAGACCAGTTGCATTTTCCTGGGTAGATTTGATCGGGGATTTAAACTGTTTTGTTGAGCACTAACTTTATTACAAAATTCAATTGTTAAGCCTAGTTGTACAAAGGTACAAAGGTTACACCAAATGCAGAATTACAGTAATACAGTAATACAGTTCATACTATCAGACAGAGAGAATTAATTCATATCGAGTTTACATTTCTCTCTTAAAAAAATGGCCGGAGAGACTCTTCGAAACGATTAGAACCCGACACTGATTCTGTATATCAAGAGAATTGTTGGCTGTTCAACTTATGCAGCGAAACATATTGCTGTTGGTTTGCTTAAGTTTGCATAACCAAATCTTCTCCCTTTGATTTTTTTTTCAAAGTTTTTTATTTGCAAGGTGGTCGAGAATATTAAGCAAATTATGTGGAGTTTTCTTTAATTTACGAAATCGTTCTTTAACAAAGGAAATCGAGCCTTGTATTTTGCCTATATTCATTTATGTGAATGAAACGAAAATTCCAGGGGTCCAGGAAAAGAGGAAGGTATGATTACAAAGCAAAATCATACAAAAATATTCCGAGTGATACACTCAATAACAAACCAATACAATCCTATACACGGACTATACCTACAAAACACACTCAAACTTATCACATTTCGCACGCAAGGGAGACAAACCAACACATTCTCATACACGCACTATACCTACACAACAAGGTCATCCACACAATGGCAAGTTTTGAGTTTTGACTTCAACTTCTCGATGAGAATTTTCGGTTGTTGCAGAAACGAAATCCATTTCAATAGCAAATACAGTGAATGCTAAAGAAACAATTGTGAAATTTCTAACTACCGTCGAATTTCCATAGGTCAAACTTTTATAAGTCGAATATCTCCATGACTCGAATTGAGTGCGTTTATAGCGAAAAATCATTACAGTATGTCTTCCATAACTCGAATATCCCCATAACTCGAACTTTTGTTATGCATTATGGTGATTCGAAATTTCGAAGTATGACTGTACGAGGAATACGCACAGTAGATAGAAACAAAAACCCCGAAGTTCGTCATCCTTACTATGTATTGTGTTCTTTCCTCTTCTTTCCTTGTGATCGGCAAAGAAGAACAAAATAAATGGCCTTGACTTTGTTGTTGCGTGAGCGTAGGCAAATTAATTTTCTTGGCTTTTTTATATTCGGGGTAGCGCAGCGGTTAGGATTTTGGTTTTCTGTCACTATCACTTAGACATTCGCTATCTCCTTCCCTTGTCCTCCCTTATTAATAGCTAATAAGAAAAAAACAAATGTCACACTTTTTGTTGTTGCGTTGCGAAGGCATATTTTATTTCTTTCTTTCCTCATATTGGCAGAAGCGCAGCTGGTTTGATTTCGTTTTCGCATTGGTCACTTGCTGTTTCTTGCTCTTTTTTCTGTTTGCCTAGTGACTGTGCAAAATGCTGCCCGTATACATTAGTTCGTGCCTATTCAAAGTTACTTACTACCCTATTTTGTGCACTCTATCAAATTAATAGATATATTTTGAAAGATTTTGATAGATTTTGATTAACAGTAGGCGACAAAACTTTTTTATGGGATTTTTTGGGCGATTTTGCTCATTTAGAAAAGCTCTTTACTCTATCTATTGCCGATTTCTTAACACCTCCTCATCAGGTGATGTCAAAACATTTCGCACATTATTAACACATTGCACTATGGGCAATTTGAAAGATTTTGATAACGAAAACCCATTTTTCGAATTTGTTCAAAATAATATATCTCCTCAGTCATTCTATTAGAAATATATTTCAGTTGCATACCAGAAATGCTGAATGCAGCCCTGTCCAAATAATAGCCTCCAAGCACAGCTGTTGTTGACAGGGGAAAAGTACTTATAAAAGTGCCTTTTTATGAGTGATATGCAAGTGATTAAAACTCACGAAAAAAATAATTTTATTGGTCTTTTTGTAATGGAATCTTTTAATTATGGATCGTATTATGTGCTGGTACACTTCAACTGTTCAAAATTAAAGTGCTCTCTTTGCAATGGTGTGTAAATATGAGGCATCTTTAAAAAACAGCTTTGTAAATGAAAATCATCTTTGTAAAGAGCTACAAAATTTTCTTAGCACTTCTTAGCTGTGCCGTTATTTTTTATTTGTTATTTAATCAATTCTTATTTCGCGTCACTTTGCCGTAATGTGCGCTTTTTTGCGCTTTCGCCGTAATTTAAAATTTTAGGACTTAACCTCACTTTCAGCAATGCGGACATGTTTGCTGCATGGAAGAAAGTGAAGAGTCGAACTGCAATATTTCAATTTCTCAGAGAAAAATTGTGGGTTTATTGCTTCAAGTAGCAAGCATACCTGCTCGTAAGCGAACACAAGTCGATCTGGCAGCGGTTCTTAAATTACTTTTAATAAGTCCAGAAAAGGCGAAAATGATCCGGAAAATATTGTCAGAGTTCATTGAAAAGCCTGAGCGCTTCTCTACGGATGAGGCATTGGCCTAAATGTTGGATAATGGCTTAACAAAAGAGCAATATTGTGCTGTAACAGAGAATTGCAAAACGGAAAACACATTTCTAATTTTTCATATAAAACCCGTGCCCTTGTTTGAAGGTAGTGCGATGAGCTTGATTAAATTTCAAGTGTATTGTAATAAATAACTTGCTTAGAAGTTGTATTCAAAACTCTTACTATAATAATATTGGCTCCAAATGAAAACCTTTGCTAAACTATTGCAATATGAAACATTTTATATGCATTACTTTTTTATTGAGATATCTTTCACTTCATACAAAATAACTAACTGCTTTATGTAACAAAGCTTTCCTCGA